>VWZS01004857.1:585831-619797 GCA_013397075.1 Rhabdornis inornatus
AAAAAAAAAGAGGAAAACAATAATAGAAAGTCCAATTTATCTTTAGAACTTCTACCTCAGAGAGACATTTTCCAGTTTCTTGGGTCATTCAGCCTCCCAGCTAGCTATCATAAATTCCCACCACCAATCTTTTAGAAGGAGGAAGGGCTTGATTTTGATGAAGATGCAAGATGCAAACAAAATACAATAAAGCCAGGGTACAGACAAAATGGTTGGATGCTACCTCAGCCTTAACCAAAAGAAAGAGAGAGCTTCTTCATAAAACAAAGCAGTCAGCCTCCATGCTTTTATAACCTGTTTTGGCTCTTCTGAAGTACACCCTCTCTGCAAGGTGCCAGCTCACTGCAGTCACTTCCCTATCGATCTGTCTGCCACATCTCTGGAAAGGTCAAGTAGGATGAGGGCCTTTTCCAGTGCTCTTTCAAATCACTTCATTCCTTCCCAGAAAGGGCGAAAGCTCTCAGGTGACACACTAATTAATTCAGTGTTTTCAGCTGTGAAGAACTGTGACATTTATAATTCATTCTGAAAGAAAAAGAAATACAATATAATCCTCTTGAAGATATCACTGCATCCCTCACCAAAATCTTGTCTTGCACTGTTTCATTCAGACAACACAGCAAACATACCAGGTTTACACTTTGTACATACTTGTATTTTATGCTTGCCTGTTTAAAAGTGGCTTCAGTACTACCACATACAAATAACACATATTTATATGAAATAAAATATATTACAGTATTGCATAACAGTGTCTACAAGCTCTTAAGCAGAGCCATTGCAAATTCTTACTTAAGGACTACTACTGAAATAATTTCCAAAAAGCAAGGTTTTTAATTTCTGCTGATTCAAAAACAGTACAGTTACATATCTCAGTCAGTCATAGTGGAAGTTCAGTTTATTTTATATTTTAAAAAAGAATGTTATGTGGTCAGACAGAAAAGTGAAATTTTCCTTCAGGAAATGTCAAGGCAATCCTTGCAAACAAGAGATGTTTATAAGAATATGAGCACTGCAGAGCAGTGAAATTTAGGAAACTTTCAATGCACTATATATATATTTAGAATAATTTCTGACAAATTCCCAGACCTTAGACTAAATGAAAACAATCAAAATGCAGATTATTTTTTGTTGTATTCAAAAGCGCCTTCGCTTTCCTTAGATGCAATCAACAGGTCTCACTATCTCCCTGGCAGGACAGGACCCTTGTAATGACTTTAAATGGACAAGGCTGAGCCAACTATTAAAACAGGTCTAGTTCAGATGCAGTCTGTCCTTCAGACAAAGGGATTCCTGTGCACAATCTGCCTTCTGTCAACACCAGCAAGCAGAGCAATCCTTCAGCTGAAGGAACCTTACCCCTGGGCCAAGGCAGAACAGAGCCATTTACCATGCAGCTCCTCACAGTGGAGGGCCATGACAGCTGTATGGATGCTGGTGCAGGCAGCTCTTGAGTCTAAGTCTCCTTGGTAATAAATATCTCTTACATTTTCAGTGGCTCAAGATGTCCTAGATCCTTTGGAGAAATAACAACCCCTTAATACTAATAGCATTTAAGAATCAGAGTGATTTACTGTAGCTTTTCATCAAACTGCTCTGCTTATATTTTTAGAAAGACTATGTCCTTTCCAGTCTTATGTTTCAAAGTCATCAGCTCTTGTCCTTTGCTGTCCTCACAGCCATATAAAATAATTTATTTTAACAGCAGATCAAGCATCAGTCAAGGCCCTATTGCTTCTTCTGGAAAGTTATTTCAGAAGTTGAATGCTGAATGTGGCGGTTTGTAACCTTATTCAATGTTTACTAATCTTATACCAAGCAGTTTTGAGCCCAATATCTTATCCTGTATCTTAAAACAGGCTTTCTTCTATCACGAAGCTTTGATGGACTCTGATGTACTTCAAATTGTTAAACATTTTGGTTTTCAGTCTAATCTTCCTAAACTAAGACAAGTCCCTTCAAGAAAAGCTCTCCAATCCCTCAATGCCCGATTAATTTATTTAGGTTTGAACTCTTATTTCCTGATAATGGCCACTGGAAGTGCCTGTCTGTCATCTTAGAACCGTATCTGCCTTTCCCATGACTACATCAGCACTGGCGCCCCAGCTGGGTGAAAATCAGCTAATACATCCTCATTTGATCTGTTTCATCCCTTAAATATTCTTATTGTTCCCATCTTTTTATGTAGCAATGCACAAAATAGTTTCACTGCTATAACCACAGTCTTAATTGTTTCTGATCTATACACTAATCTTCCTACACTAGGCAGTATTTCCCAAATTTTCTCAGAATTCTACTACTAGAATAAGTGAAAACACTTTGAAGAGTCCCAAAAATCCATGCTAGCAATAATACACTGATAGCACCCTCTCACTCATAAATTTTGCCTTGGAAAAAGATATTTCAAAGAATAATTGAATTTAAAAGGGATCTCTGGACATCATTTGATCCCATTGCTCACTCAGAGCAGGATCAGCTCGGACATTAGATCTGACGACTCAGGCTCACCTCCAGCAGAATTCTGACCTTCTTCAAGGGTGGAATTTTATCTCCAGACAACTTGAACCAGTGTTTGACACTGCTCACTTTGGGAAAAAAAAACAAAACAACAAAACCAAACCAAAACCAAAGCACTTAACATCTGATTAGACTTTCCCTTGTTGCAGTGTGTGTCCTTCACCTCGCTCCTACCACTGTGAGCTTGTAGGTGTGGTCTGTCTTCCACCAGTTCCACATTTTTCTACTAATTTGTGTCTTCTCAGGTAATTATTTACACCCTAGAATTGTATCAAGTGATACAGAGGACTAATAAAAACAGCATGTCAACCTGACACAATGAACTGTTAGTAAACACATACATCACATTTCATATCCTTTTCTATTTATGTTCAAGTTCCCACATATTCTTATTTCAAAGCTAGTTATAAAGGCTTCTATATTTTGGCAGTTAAACAGGCCTGTAGCAATATGGATCACATTGCTCTGATTAGTAGCATATGTACTATTTTCCTATTATTTTGGGACAGATTCTAAGCTTTTAAAATCAGATTAACATTAATTCTCAAACATTCTCATAGAAAATTTTGATTTTAGCCTCATTTAACTGTGTTCTAACTGTACTTTATTGCATTACTTAACTAAATACGAAGGCAAATTGCTCCCTCTGTTCTGCTGCCACACGAACACCAATTGCTAGCCTGTTTCTATTGCACAGTACCAGTACACCGCCCTTCCTTCTCTTTATTTACTGTTTCTTCAAAGCACACCAGCTACAGAACTTTTGTCCAAATGTCAGTCCACTTAATAGGCCACATTAGTTAATTACACTTTAGATTTAATTACTTTTACGTAGTTCAGTTCTTCCCTTTCTATTTGTTCATCAGGACTTGCAACTATTACCAAAGATAAAATACTTCCAGATGCCTCAGCTACAAAGGCTCCACCTTTACAACAGCATCCAGCTCTCAGTGTGTGAATTATCACCAAACCAAGCAAAAAACACCACAGATAAAACAGTATACCCTCAGAAAAGATTATTACCTCTTCAGCAAGAACTAATTTCATCTACCCATCCTTACTTACTGCTTTCTATTCCTCAGTCATCTTAGTAATTGCCAGCTATTTGGCTTTCTAAAGCTTTTCCCTCAGCTGCTCTGCCCCATTTACCCTCAGCATCCAGCTCTATCAGCAAAAGCAGGGAGTCCCATCAAGTCAGCTGCAAGGTTATTAGTTTATTCATAACACATAACTCCCAAAAGGGAACTAAATCTGTATCAAACCCACCACCACACAACACACCAGCAAATTTTCTTCACCCAGAAACAAAGCAGAGGACAGGGGACCAGGAAAGAGGACGATGCAACATCCTGATCATGAGCCTGCTGCTGTATGGGGGAACCTGTCATGCATCCCTATACTTGATCATCACAGCTGGAGCAGGACAGAGAACAAAACATCCTGCGCTGGTTCTGTGGCAGTGGTCAGGAATGCTGAGGATGCTCTCCCTGCCTATGCAGAGTGTACCCAGAGAGATGGACCGAGTGTCCTGCTTTCACCACGTGGGTGCTCAGTCCAGGCCTGCAGGCACCAACAGTACCCACCACTTCACAACAGCATGCCTGTTATTCTTGTTGCTGTATCTCTGCACAGTTACACCCATCAATGTTCCACAGCCAGACTAATGCTACCAAAAGCGGGTGGAGACGTTGACCATGCACTGCAGAGTATTCTCTTGCCTGCAGTACATGTACAGAAGGTGCACTGCCTCCCAGGGCTGTCAGACTAAGTGAGCACATGCTGCAGAGCTACATGCCCAAGAAATACTGCCAGTTACCCCATCAGACAGTCAGAACTGCTGTTCCAGAGAGCTGCCAGTTCACAAGAGGCCTGAGCTACACCTAGAGTCTTCAGTCCTCATGTGGACACAGTGTCTAGTGAGTTTCTATCCATTTTCTTCTTCCTGGCCCCTGAAAACCTAGAACTGTAAAACCAAATTGGTACATTTTGGTTCTCTTGCTTTGTGAACTCCCTTTGCTCCCTAGCTCCATGACAAAGTCTATTTATATTCCCAAGGACATTAAACCAAGTGCCTTGACTCTCAATAAAAACATCTCACCACTACTTATGTTACAGAATTTCACAGCTGCCTTTTAGCTCCACCATTCTCTAATACATTTCCTAACTCCTACTTCTAACTGTTTACTCAAACTTATGTTTTCTCTCCAGACCACCAAGACAATTTTAAGAGCTCATGCTACTTTCTCCTTCTAATCTTGCAATTTAGATGACACTTAAGGACTTTTTATTTCCTTCCTCTCCTCACTTCTTTATCTTGGTTAATTGTTGGAGGAATGGGAGCAACCTCACCTCTTTCTCAAATGAACTGGTAATATTTTATTCCCTCTTTCTCTCCCTTGTCATGTACATTGTCAACTGCACCTGATCATAAAAGAAGTAAAGGAGCATTTTGTTTGATTTATATAAAATAAGAGTCATAGATCTCTCCTTAAAATAGGAATTTTTTCCCATTCAAAAGAACACATGGCCAAAACCTAAAGCTTAAATCTAAGGGAAGCTGAAGTTCTAAAACGCACATACTGAGCTTATAGCAGTAAACTAAACCTTTACAGTCTCTCAGAAAGTTTGTAACTTAAACTTTGTAGTACTGAACTAGATGAAACAACACCAGTTTTAGTCACTAAGAAGTGTAACACAGAATGTAAGGTATTGTCTCCTATTTTTCTTTCACTGCTAGGTTGTTGCAGGGCACTCTGAAGTACACCAATAACTTAAGAAACAGAAAAGCTAAAGTTACTTTCACTATTTGTTTAGGTTATACTCTTCACTAATGCAATCTGGTAAAATATTTTGATCTACCCCTTTTTCAATATATAATCTGAATGCATTACAATAAAAACTTTAATTTATTAGCCTAGCTTTACAGATTCATTTATATCTATGAATTCTGAATGTCTTCATCAATACAAAAATTACATAATATATAGTAAGAGCTTTTAAGGTACATTAAGTAAAAGACCTTAAAACATTTTCATAAACAGAATTATCAGGCATGTAATACATTTGTCACCTGGGTATCACTGACTGGATATCTAGTTAAAAAATTGACACTTAAATTTAAACACTAAAGAGATGAGTGATGTGGTTCAAGTCCAGCAGTAGATAATAGGATAGCCCAGACTTGATCCCAAGATTCCCAGACACTGAATAAGAAACCTGAGCACCTCTGCACATCTGAGGATTGTGAAGTCTTCCCATGAGCAGGAAGTGGAGAAAATGAATGTAAACAAGATGAAGTCCATTTCCCTGGTGAACAGAAACTCTCCCAGATTCCCTGAAATGCCTTACTACAAAGTCTCAAACATACAGACAATTTATTGCAACTTGATTGACAGTGGTTACAATTTCTGACCTAGATCTCAGCACAGAAATAGTTTCTTATTATGTGAACTTTAGGATTGCTCTGTTAAGCATTCTTTTGGAAAAGATATGCTGGCAAAATTTAAGCACTCATGTTTCATATACGCACCATCTGCATAAGTAACAACCTCCGTTTGTCAGAAGAGATTAAGACATTGCTTTTGTGTGACTGCAAAAACAAGCTGGCAGTTCACTTCATGATTTAGCTGTAGTAATTTGATGCACTTCATGCTGATCACTGTTATATTGTACTTTATTATATTTGTTGATACTTTAAGTACTGCAAATTGGGCAAAAGAATGTAAACTATAATATGCAGAAGGCAAACTATCATTTGAATCATCATTTACATCTCTCAGTTTGAATGAAGTGTTTATGAAACGCTTAAAATCTAGGGGTAGATCTTCTCTTTCTACAGATTGGTGCTGCTCCATTGGCTTCAAGGAGATAGAGTGATTTATGGTCCTTGAGGATCAGGCATAATACCTCTTAAGTTTGCTATGATCTGTAGAGATAGGAAAATCAGAAGATATTGTCATACTACATCCTTATGAGTACAGAGATTTTTAGCCAGTAAATGTGCTTTAATAGAGGAGTTAAAACCAATACCTGTGAAATGGGATGCAGTTCCGTTACTGGAGTGCAGGAAGGACTTTTAAATATTATAGAAATTATTACTTAGCTTTCTTATGCAGACAGTCAAAAATAATTTCTTACACTGAGACCTCAGTAAAGTTGCTTGAGTAGATTAATTAAAAAGAAATACAAAACTGTTCATGACGCAACAATTTAATACATCTACTCACTCTCCTTGTGCCATTCCTCTTCTTTTATGTAATTATTTACATGCTTTTGTAATTACTTGCAGGATGTGTGAAGAACTGCAGGAATTAGTCTCTGACTATTTTATATGCATTATTTAACAAATCATTACATATTTAGAAATATTAAGTCTTTTTAGGGTTTTTTTGTGTTGTTTTTTTTGTTGTTGTTGTTGCTTCGTGGTTGGTTTGTTTGAGTTTTGGGGGATGTTTGTTCAGGTTTTTTTAATTATCTCAAACATCCTATGTTGCATGTAAATTTTTCAGGATATTTTGGTGCCTACAATGATTTCAATATTGTAGAGGTAAATTTTGTTAAAGTTACTTTTCTTAGTTGGTTTTACACAGCAAGATTTAATGCCTTTCTCTTCTATACTAGGATCCACCACGTGTCTCAATGAGAAAATCTAATACAGTGGTGGGGGAAGAGATATCTTACATCAGCAGCTGTCTTTCTTTTAGAGATGAAACAAGGAGATAGTCCAGTTCAGAAATGCAGATGGTCAACTCTCCCTGCCAAACCAGTCAAACTCTCTGTTAAGGCTGTAAAGTTTCTGAAAAGTTCCCACTCAAAGTTTAAAAAGTGGGATCATGTCTTGAGAGTGTATAGACTAGAAACTGAACAAATTGACCAAAAGGAGAGCTGAAGACATGAGTACAAGAGTTTATTATCTATCCAGACGGTCAGTGAACTTTACAGCCAGGAGGGGTTAAATAAATTTAACTTCTCCTTCCTTCTGCTGGAGCAGGAACTCAGTAGTCAAAACAGAATGATAGATCACCACTGTATGTTTTGTTGCTTGCTGAGATTTGAAGGTCTTTGAAGACAGGGAAGATTCACTCATGAAAACTGAGATTAATATTAAGTTTCAACTGCAGATGGCAGCAAACCCCCAGATATATCTGTAGTCTCACCCTGGTAATCTTTGACGCATCTACAAAGAAGGAAAAAAACATTTTCTAGCATATTTGAAATAAACAAAACTATTTTAAGAGAAGACCACATTTACTAAATTAGAAGGTGACACAGCTCACAGAAACATGCAGAATTGTTTAGAAACATCCAAATGCCAGAGGATGATGAGAGGTGACAGCTCTCCCAGTGAAGGTGCCAATCACTTGCATAAAATCACAGAAAAAAATGACAGAGAGCATGGGCTGTAGATTCTCCCTGCCTTCTGTCAGGCCCTCTAGCAGTTCCTGAAGCTCTGCAGTCAGCAACAGGAGGAAAAAAGTCTGGTAGAACAGGACACTTACGTGTCCTTGCCTCATTATTTAATTCAAAACGGTTGGGGGACATCTACTGAGGACATTGGTATTAAGATAAATAATAATCAAAATGGAGCCAGAAAAATTTTTGGCCAGAAGACTGGCCTCAGGATCTGTTCACTGGGAGACAATCCACATCTGGCTTCACAGGGGAAACAGATGGTGTTACATAGTGCATGGATCACAGTGAGGGATGGGCTTGTATGGAAATCACTGTGTTGAGGAGGTGTTACATGTGCCACTGGCAGGACCCTTGGAACAGAGCAGGACGATAATCTGAATGTGTCTAAACGCAGCAGCTAAGTGGGTGCATTGGTGAAAAGGTGGTCTTGAAGAACATGGAAAAGTTTCACCTCAAGATACAGCCTAACTGGTGCTTTCCTAGAATATATTTGAGTGTGTATATGAAATTGTTTCATGGCCTTGGGCTATGAGGACATGCTTGTCTCATCGGTTCAACATCTGCCTTTGTGTTTCTGTACTTTTCTGAGACAGCTTACAGTAGTAGAGATGTGACATTCAGTCCATCACTGAAACAAAAGAGCAGTGAGACAATGTAGCTATAAACACTAATCAAATCAGGTCTCATATTTTAACCCACATGAGGAGAAGACTCATTTTTATTATCCTCTCATACAGGGGGAGCCCTGGGTTCATGCATCACTGAAAGGCAGGCCTACAACTTCTATTTGTCCACACTGTTGAATATAGTTTTTTCATATTCAGACAGGCCTATACATGTTTGAGACATATATCCACTCTCTACTAAACCATAAGGTACTAGTTATAGGTAACTAATAGCAAAGTTAATTGTTGTAGGTTAATTGATCACATTTCTTTATTGTCTTTTCCATTCCGCTTTACCTCTGCTCCTTCTTTTCCTTCTTATGTACACTCCTATCATTTTCCCTAGCACAGTGAAACTATTTAACTTCCTTTCAGTTTATTTTCTTTTCTTTCTTGATGGCCAGGAGATCACAGGAGCCTTAACATGCCTTATCTATGATGCAAAGCATTATCAAAATGCGATTTGTGCATTGAAAATCCAGTTTGATTTCAGAAATCATATAACAGAACTTTAAACCCATCAGCTGAGAAACAGGCCTATGGGCTGATTCTCAGCACTTATGCATGGTTTCTTTGTAGCTTCCTCAGCACCAAATGCATCCTGTAAGAAGATAACAGGTGGAAAAAAAAATATTGAAGTCAATCCCAGAATTGCTGCTGAAGTTAGTGCAGTGAGGATTTCATACTAAATCTTAAACGCAGTGACACTGACAATTGGTGCAACAGCATATGTCTTGCTTCCCAAATAAAAAGAAAGCATGATGGTAGAAGCTCAACAGGGCTTTGGAGTTGCTGCTTCCCAAAAAATCTTTCTGCTTTTAATCCACTTTTTCTAGGTATCTTGCCTCAGAGTGATTCCTGAGGACAGAGTTCAGCAGGAGCCAAGACTTGGGAGTTCTGTCTGACCATGTCAGTGCTGCTTCTTTAACAGGAGGAGGATGTAAGACAAGAGTAGCCACACCTTTTGGGTGTCTATTGGGAGTCATGGGAAGAAAATTCAAGAAGGTTTCCTTTGGAAATATCGGGGTCCTGTAGGAGCCCATAGACTAAAATGGACCTGAGCAGCTACACCTGGGACCTTCCTCCACTCCTGCCCATGGCAATCCCTGCTTGGAGTGTGAAGAAGCAGTACCAATCTCCCACCTCTGCTTCTGGCCCTGCCACCTGGATGTCCATGGACCTATTTTTTCCTGGATGGCCCCTGTGGTCATATGTTGCATCTTGTCTCCAGTCTCTGTCCCTGTTCCTTATATGAACTTCAAACCCTTGATCACAGCATTGTCTCAGGTCCTGCCCCCAGCCCATTCTGCTTTAGTTGCTGGTGGGAGCTCCTGGATTGTCCCTAGCCCTGGTTCTTCACTATCCATCTCAGGGGCTGTAATTGAACCCTGTGAAGTCCCCCAGCTCTGCCCACTATAGTCAAACAAACCCACCCATGGGGGAATGGCTAGTACTGGGGTAACACTCAGGACACAGCTCATCCTCCCATAGGGAACAAGCAGCTCTCATTGAGCCTGGACGAGAAAAAAAACAGGAAAAGTATTTCTATTTGATTATGAAGAGCTAGCATTGTTGCCTCCTTATGAGCTTTCCAAGGAAAGGCAAGGAGACCTTACTCCTCACATTAGACTTGTGGGACTGCTGTAGGAAAGACTCATGGTGAGTGGATAATGACAACTAAGAAGCCCTGAAGTTTCATTAGCATCTTTGCAGGTAATGTAGACTTCCGTCATTGCTGCTTGATATGGCACACTCAAGGAAAAACCCAATCTGCACCTTGAACATCTTTAAGGTTCACTCCGGGAAATCTGATTTTATTTCCATCTGCGTGGAGGACTCTGCATGGAGTTGAACAAATTTATAGAACAATAAAAGTGACAACTCTTTTTACTTACTGGACAGTACTGTGAGACTGCAGTTTCTTGAGGATCATTAACACTAATGTCTCTACACTGAACTTGCACTATCTTGTTTTACATCTTATAATAATTCTGAAAGTTACAGGCTTGAACTTATTCAGTAAACACCAAGGCTCTTGTAAGGAAGGAAAAGCACAGCTTTTGTCAAACCTTCCCACTGAATGATGGCAATCTTCAGATATGTACCTTTCCCTTAGTACACAATGGCAACTTTTTTTTTTTAAATCTCTTTCATTCTCTTTCCTAGTACATGTTTTAGCACCAGTGACCTTTTTCATTTCTCTAAATATTGCCTTCCAACTGCTAGGCGCCAGTTTATGTGGCCTTTTGGGTGCAGGACTCATCCAGAGGCTATTCATTAGGTTGATGTAATTTACATTCTGAAAAGCAACTCTAAAATATATTCTGCTTAGAATACCTTTCCATAAACTGAATAAGCTGAGCAGATGTAATGTAAATGCACATCACAACATTGCCTAGGATAACTGAACAAAACCAGAATAAAATCTGCAATAAAACTGAGTCGAGCTGATGCAAGGTTTTTTGCTGCCCTAGGCAAATAAAAATTGTTGTCTTCTTTCCTTATCAGTACTCACTCTCTTTCAAAATTTTCCACCCTGCTCTGTGCAGCTGTTACCTTTTTGGGCTCTGACAGATGCCCTCTGGCAAATCTTGCAGGGAGATCCAAAGCCTCTGCACTGCACTGTCCCTGTGCCAGGGAACGCTGCTCCAGCAGCAGCAGTGGGAAAAGAGAGTGTTTGTCTGTGTTTGTAGTGCCTTGACCAAGAGCCTAAGCCATTAGCACAAACCCAAGCAGTGGGCACCCTAAGTGGAATTAACAACAAAGAAAAATAATATGCCTCAAAAATAATAATAAACCTGTTAAATACCTGCTAAAAACTACAGTCTTGTTCTTACCGGGTCAGTCCTCTGTCCCTTTTAGTCTTTGACCCTCAGTCACCTCATTGCAGCATGCACACCCCTGACATGGCAGTTGAGAAATGCCAGCCTAGAACTGGTGAAAGGTATCATGGCACACACAGGACACATATACACCTATGTCACAGCTGTCACACATAACAGAGTATGGGTAGACAAAACAGGTTCCTACTTACATATTTGCAGATGCAAAAATGCAAAGATGCAATTACCTTTTTTTCTGGGTCGACACAGACTTCTGAGAAAATTTCCTTGAAAACAAAACAACCGGTTCCTTCTGAAGCCTCCAGGCTCTTCATCAGAGCCTCATTACAACACCAATTAATGGTTTAAGCACAGGTATCCGTGGTGGTGAAGAGCAGCAGAAGGGCAGCACATGCCTTCCCCAGGGAATATGTTTTGAAAAAAGATAAAGTCTGATGCTCCCACATTTGCAATTTCAGTGTTATTTATGTTCTAAATACAGTCTGTGAGACTGGGTAGCTTATAAGGCAATTGCAGGTATTATTTCACTGTATTTCCTGTAAAAATTACTGTATTTTAATTTAATTATTCTGACTGTGTCTTGTAATTTTTTTCACAGTAACTCTATGGAAATTATAACTATGAATTTATAAATAAAACCACCTCAGGGGAAACTGTGGCTTAGTATGTATGAGACAGTAAATACAAAGAAAATATTTCCCTTAAAATTCAGTATATCTTATATGCTTTTCCAGCAAAATGCTTAGATCCCTTAGAAACCCATAAAGATATCAGATTCACTCTACAGCATTATTTTGTGCCAGCAATACACATTTCCCTTCCCTTTTCTTTCTGTTTTGTGCTTATTTACCATTAACTCACTGTATATGCAATTTATTTATGTATATTTAGCATAAGCATGTTTATGCATATCCATTGGCACTTTTTAAAAGGAAGCCTCACAGTACCTGGAAGCCACATTGCTCACAAGACAGATTTTTTAGAAAAATCTGCCTTATTTGTAGCTGTCAGCACTTGTATGTTCAAGGGTGCATCTAATTTTTTTGCCTTGGGACAGTGAGTCAGAAACACAGCCGTGCCTGCAGTCTGTAAGAAGGTACACAGGTCACAGAACACTTTCCCTCCCAGGACAACAAAACCTCCCCTTTTCCTGTCACGTTGCTGGGTGGATGACAGCACTGATGTCCCAGAGACTGGGGTGAGAGCTTGGAAAGGCAGGGACGCGCTGGGAGGTGCTGCCGTGAACACTCACTTGTGCTCTTCCACGTGTTTCAGCAGGCAGCCAGGGAACAGCTTCTCCTGGGTAATCCTTCAAGCTCAGTGGACACTATCAGGGGCCCACAGGCATCGCCTCTGGGAAGAGAAAGCACCCAGCAGGATGGATAGAGCAATTCATACATTGCAGAGCTCTTGTCTCTGGCTGCTTTCACTTCTAGGCTCTTTCATGCAACAGAGATCATCTTTCAGTGAATAAACCACATCACCCTGAAATGCAACTCCATGGTAGTTTAAACAAGCCTAGTTGGATGTGTATGTGACCAGAAAAGAAGCTGGCTCAGGAGCTGGACCATTTGCAAATTAATCTTACTTAGCAAAAAAGAGTAGCTAGTTTTTAGCTGATCCCTGGACCAATGCAATTTCCATGTATGCCAATGTCTCCAGGAAGAAGATGCAGGAACGTGCAGCCAGGAAAACGAACACAGGACTGCAGCAGCTTAATCTTTGTAAGCCTTGACTGCCACAAAACAGCTTGACTTCCAAGACAATTTAAGACAACTCAGGTCACATGCTGCAATCCTACCCACAGCTTTGTGTTGGCCTCGTGCAGCCACCCAAAGTGTTCATATTGACCTTTTGATATGCCAGTTTGGAAGGCTCTCTTCACAGAAAATTAAATCGGTAAGAAAAGTGTACAGTTCTCTGCTCCTTTTACTACCTCAATTAGCTCACAAAAGGGGCGAGTATAATTCCTGTGCCAAGGGAAAGAAAGATGAGAGCATGCAGCTGAGGGCAGGAAGGAGATGCTGTGGGACTGGACCAGCACCAACCTAGCCTGACCTCGGTCACTAAGGAGTTGCACACCCAAGCTGTGGGTAAATAAACACCTTAAGGCAGAAGAGATGGGCAGTGCTACCAAAAGCAGCACCTCTGTCACCACCAAGTCCCCAGCCTGGGGCTGACACAGCTTCTGTGCTGCTCTTCAGCAGCAGTCCTCTTACTAAAGAACTGATCCAGGCTAAAAAAAGACATATTTTCCAAGATGACTTTTCGGTTCTATCAGAGATAATGTTATATTTTTTTCACAACAAAGTGCAAATTCAGTGCTAAGCTGTGGAATTTCTGGCACCTTTCTAATTTTGCCCTATGTCTTTGAAATAAGTACATTTAAATGGCCTCCACAGCAAGAGCTCTGTGACTAGAGTCAATCGAAAAGCTACATATAGAAGTAGTACCCTACTGTCATGTGCAAGGAACATAGTTTGAATGTTTTTAATATTCATTGCCTAAACAGCATCAAAAAGTCCATTTTGGCTTCTACATTAAAATGCAGTTTTAGAAGATACAGCCACATGGCATTTGTAAAATAATGCAACTATGCATTTGCTTTAACTGTAAGCATACCTGAGGAATTTTGCACTGATTATTTAATCCTATATACTTATACTAACTTCATTGTGTTAATGGTCCAGTGTATTTCTTACTATTTAGCTGTATTACTCTCAATTTCATTCCACAAGAATATATTTAAATAATATTAACACAGCCTAAGTACCACATATTCATTTTGGGTTAGCCATACAAAACTCCTTAGGTAAAATAGCAAGAGGTTAGGCAGTGAAACTAACTTACACAAATAGGTGACACAAAAAATTTTCTTTCCTTCTTCTTTTTCTATATATAATTTTAACATATTTGGTACTTTCCACCTATGTGACTTCCATGAGGACTCCATAGGAAAAGTCCCACATAGTATCACAAGACAATATACTTTCTGTATCAGATACAGAAAAGATGTGTATGATGTTACTTAATGGAATGTGCATAAATGAAAGGGTATGCAATTATATGGACTGACAACAGGATACGTTTTTCTTGGTATCTGTGTAAACATACATCCTTCCATCTACAGATGCAAAGGATTTTCTAGAGAAACCTTTTTTCCCTGTTGCCAAAGGCAGGTCTGAGGAGGAGGTCTGTACACTTCAAACAAACACATGAACTCAGGCTGGCTGGAGCTACCTGCTGCTTGAAGGAATTGGAGTCACCCCAATGCAGCTGACACGTGAGCACAGTGTCACCTCCTCATTCTGCCAGGAGCAGCCCCCAAGCAAGGCACGAGCTGGTGGTCAGGCAGTTGTGTGGAGAGGTGGGAGGCACAGCTCTCTTTATCATCAGCCATGTCAGCTGAATATGGAATGCAGAAGAACTCTACGTTGATATAGGTAGACATTAAAATACATAATTCCATAATTCTAGAGCTTCATTTTGAAGTTCTTTATCTCAGCTCCTCAGATTTTTAATTTGCTTTGTGAAAGTCACTGATATTTCCTGAAGTTCACAGAAAATTCTTCCAAGCCTCCCAGCTCCTGTGATTTATAGCTCTATGTTTGTTTCCCCATTCTTTCTCTAAGCATCTGAATTCCAAATTCTTGCACAAGCCTTTTTTATTTTAATTTGTGCTTCATTATTTTGATAAACAGATTAAACTGCGTAAGTAACACATAATTTTTGAAGTCTTATAGTATTACCAAATAGAAACTAACATTCCCTTTAACAAGAAAACACATTTGTTAACATTATTTCATACCACATTTTATTTCACAGTTTGGGCTTCTTAACTGCATCTATACAATATGACATGTTTTTTAACTTTTAGTTTTCAAAAGTTGCAAGTTACTTGCAGGCAAAATCATTATGCCTGTGACTGCATATCCATGTCCATTTGATGGCATTTCAGTCACTCATGAACTCAGAACACTACTGACACTACTGAATAGTGCAATTGAAGCTTTCCATTTGCTTTTTTATCATTCAGGCAAAATGTATGCACACATTAACTAAAGCCGTTGCCTTTTTTTTCAGCAGTATGTCAGAAATCAAGTTGAATCCCTTGTCTATTATTGTCTTCTCTCCATGCATCAGATGTACAATTATCAGAAGATACAAATTATGTGCATCAGTGGGAAAGGATGCTATTTTCTATAAGAATAGCTGTAAGTGGGTGGATGGCTTTAGTAATGACTGAACAAACTAAATTGTAGTGTACTACAGCAATGAGCAATCAAAGAAAAAATTTTGGAAGCCTTCAATTGTTTGTGTTAAAACTGTGTGGGATGCCTCAGCTCAGCGAGAGATACAGTCCTGAATTTATAAAAATTTCCATTCTCTTCTTTTCACTCTCTGGCCATTTCTTTCTGATTTCAGATGGACCTGGTGGTTACTGTTTAGAAACAAGAGGTGCTGGAAAGGATTGGTGACAACTCCAGCTGGAGTAAGCAAGTTGTGACCAGACAGGGCCTTTGTTTCAGCCCTTACAGCCATCACATTTGGGAAGTGTTATCCACAGCACACAGGCATTTGCAGGATGCCCACTGTAGTGGGTTGATGCTGGCTGGATGCCAGGCACCCACCAAAGCCACCCTACCGCTCCCCTCCACAGCTGACTAGGGGAGAGAAAATATAACAAAGGGTTCATGAGTTCAGATAAGGACAGAGAGAGATCACTAACTGAATACTATCATGGGCAAAACAGACTTGAAGTGGAGATATGAACTGAATGTATCACTGATAAAATCAGAGCAGGATAATGAGAAGTAAAACAGGACTGTAGAAACACCACCTGCCTCCCACCACTCCCTCCTTCCCAGCTCTACCGCCCCCCATTGGCACATGGAGACAGGGAATGGGGATTGTGGTCAACTCATCACATATTGTTACTTCCACTGCTCAGGGAGAGGAGTCCCTTCCTTGCTCCAGTGTGGGGCCCCTCCCACAGAAGACAGTTCTCCATTAATTACTCCAGTGTGAGCCCATCCCACAGGCACAGTCCTCCTCAAACTGCTGTAACGTGGGTCACACTTCCATGGGGTGCAGTCCTTCAAGGACAGCTGCTCCAATGTGGGTCCCCCAGGGGTCATAAGTCTTACCAGGAAACCTGCTCCAGCATGGGCTCCTCTCTCCACAGGTCTGCAGGTCTCTGCCAGGAGCCTGCTCCAGCACAGGCCTCCCATGGGACACTGCAGGGAGAACTAACGTTTTGCCAAAGTGCTAAAAAAAGTCCCTCTGAACATTTTATTTTAAGTCTGGCTGAGAACTTTCATGTCCACAAGCATCTTATGAATGTAAGCACTTTGAAAACAAGGACTGAAACCCCAGTGTGGGACTTCATGAAGGAAACCAGTGTCAGGAACAGCGAAAGGCTACTTTTGCTCATAGCAGTCACTGTCACCGATACATGTTTCACATTAGGCTGTTTCCTAAACTGCTGACTTCAGCTACAGCCCAATGCTGAAGTCCTGTGGGAACACAACATAATTGTTTTCTAGATTAAGTCAGTTCAGTGACCCAGGGTGCCATCATTTCTTCTGTGCAGCATATTAAATATTATTCATGGGTGTCATGGGCAAAGAGCTCATTGTAGCTAAAAATTTATTCCATTTGCTTCCTCTTGCCTTCCTAACGGTTGTCGTGTCACTGTTCATTGTCAGGAGAGATGAACCCAAGCGCTGTCTCCACCTCTGTGATAACCTGGGTTCGAGATCTGTCTACTTTTGCACACATAAAAATTATGCAAATGTAGAGTAAAGATTGACCTTTCTGGGGGTCTCCCATGTAGTCTTTACTGAGCAATGCCCACTGTATTCTACTCCGGCCTTCAAAGCCTTAGTGGTCTACATATTAATATATAACCAGTCTAAAATGGACATAAAATTTCCTAAAATAATTTCTTCTCTTGTCAGTCAAGGAAAGAAATAATTCATTCACCATGGACCAACAGTGTTCACTGAAACAGAGCAAAGACAGCCCCAGGTTACTGAAGTGACCTAGTTTCATCCTATATATTCACCACAGAGCAGCAGTAAAAATTCTCTGACAAGTCATAAGAAAGACTGAAATTTGAAAGTGGTAAACAAGAAGTTTTATAGCAGGAAGAGACAGCCAAATGACACAATTACTTTTTAAAAATACTGTGCTACCTTGAAAAAAAATTGACGGGTTTTTATCACTGCAAGTGTTTGCAGTGGACACTTTGTTAATCAACAATAGTTCTTCACATCCCTGAATGAATTAATTCTTGCTTCTATGGGAATTAGGCACATGAGGCTGACAGGGTGTCTCAGCCAAAGTTACCAGAGAGATCCCAGCTACTTTATGTTGGTATTTCTATTATCAAATTCCTCTGCCAAAACCTTACAAAAGTAAAGGAGAAAGTTTACATCAAGCTGTAACTGATTTTGTAGTGCACCAATACAGTGTTCAATACGTTAGAAAAACACTATTATTTTTTTCCTGCACTTTCTGTTGCCGAGAGAGAGCAGGTGACTCTCCTGGTACCTATGTTGTGAAGGATTGTTAATGACAGTATTTTCTTGATGAGAAAGCTTTTATTTTGGTAACCTTATTTTAGAGCCCTAATTTAATCCTGTGGATTCTGGGCTATCTAGCAAATATTATATAGGGCTATGAAGCAACAGCTCTACAGGAAGTGGCATCTTGCACCTTATATGATGACTTTATATGAAAGCTTTTCTGCTGTCCTGGTCAGGCTCCACTTTGGTATCATCCTGCACATCTGGGAAGGAAGCAATTCTTTTGTTTGTATAACATTTTTCTGTGTTATACACACAGGATATCTGTTCGAGAAAGAACTCTTCCCATCATCTTTCCAGCTCTCACACAGCCAGAATTAAAGGAAAAAGCTTTCCGTAAGACTTGATACAAATAAAAACAATCCATCTTTTGATTTTTGCTCTCCTTTTCCTCTTGTTCCTCAAACCCTGGTGATGGAATTGACTCAGTTCTTAAATTAAGAGAAGCAAAGTCACAGACAACAGCTGTGTTTTGTTAAATTATTATTTTATTATTTTAAGACTATAATCTCTTGTTTTGGATATTATCCTTTGCTAGGAAGAGGGAATGCTTATCCCATAGGATGGTGAGTCAGCTAGTATGAGATGTGATTAAGGTTGCAGGATAAATGCTGCAGCAGGATATAATGCTGGTTAACCAGCAATAGCCACATGCCAAAAGTAGAGTTCAACCAGTCCTAGCAAAAACAAGGAACCAGAGGGAGGGACATGTCAGATAACCTTTAAATAAAACCAAAGCCAAAACCATAAATAATGCAAGCTAGTGCCTGTTCATAATGCTTTCTTTTGAAGCTAGTCAGAATGGATTTGCAAATGCATTGTTGGAGTGTGTTCAGCCTGTAGAAGAGAAGGCTTAGGGGGGATCCAACAGCAATGTGCTGATACCTACAAGGGGGTTATCAAGAAGATGGAGCGTTGTAGTGGTGCATGGCAGAAGGATTTATGACAGTGGCATAGATGGAAACAAGAGAGGTTCAAACTGCATGTAAGGAAGAACTTTCTCCATGAGGACCGTCAGGCAGAGAAGCAGCAGGCTGCCAGGGGAAGCTCTGCTACCTCCATCACTGGAGGTTTTCCAGCCCTAACCAGACACAGCCTGGCCTCACAGCTGAGCCTGTTTGAGGCAGAAGGTGGGTCCAGAGGCCCCCTAAGGTCCCACCTAACCCGAATTACTCTAGCAATGCTTTGAATTACAAACGTGTCTGGGTATGAATAATTTGTATTGTAACTACTCAGCTGAAAAATATTTGAGGTAAATTGTCTTTTGGCTTAATAAAGACATTTTTAGCTGATGTGGTCTATTGACTCCATGTCTAATATTAAGATTCCATAAGACATTGTAAGAGCTATCAGAGAATGGAATTGTCATCAGTAAAAAATGGTTTGCTCTAACACCTGGCCTTCCATGTGTAACCCTGTCTTTTCCATGCAAGCAGCATGCAGAAGCAAAATGTATGAAATAAGTTCTGTATATAATAATGCATGAAATTCCTTTCCTTCTTAGACACATCTATTGCCTTAGAACTATGGAGGAGTAAGTCATGCTAAAATGGATTAACACAGACATATATAAATTATTTCTATGATATGTAATCCTGCTTTTAGCAGTCATTTTACCAGAAAACATTACAAGTATAATTTCTCCAGTGATTTGAAATATAACTTTCTGTGCATTTCTTTAAAGCTGATCCATGAATTTTAAGTTTAAATTTGTAGTTTTTGTGTGAAAAGATGTTAATTTTCAAGTGTTGACAGAGGCACCAAAGTAGAAATGCTGCAGAGGAGAAAAATGAAAGGAAAAATTAATTAAAGAAATATCTTAGAAGGAAATCAGAGATGACAGGTTCATTACCCCTGTGGTTTGGTTTAGTTTTTATTTTTTTATAAATGTGTGCAAGACTGAAAAGTAACATTCTGCAGTCCAAAGGCACTGCTGTACTGAGGCACTCTTCCTACCTGAAGGGTTTGGGAAGTACAGAAAATATCACAACTAATTGGAAAGGATCCAGGAAAAGAGAGAAATCTTTGCTTCATTATATAATAGTGAGGTAGCAATACTTGGTGGACAAATTATTAAGATGGATTTTTCACTTGTTAGGATGTCAAATCTTGATTGCATTAGTATTATGTAATTACTCATAATTAGTATTATGTTCTTCTGTACACTTGCCTTGGGATCATAACATGAAACTGGTATCAGTAAGAACTTGTAAGAGCATTGTAAAAACAGTTTTCTCTAGGTGATACAGGTTGAACTGGAGATCTGAAACTGCCTTTGAAAAAGAAGGATGTTCAGTCTCACTAGGTGCTCTGATATCATGCCAGACCAAAAAATAACCATGTCATCTATATTCTAAATTAGACCTATACTATTAGAATGGCTGATTCTTTGAAGTGCTGGATGTCAGTTAAAGAGGTTTCTCAGTAGTATTCTGTATCGTCTCTCTATCAAACACAATGCTGGTAGTTTATTTTGGTCCTTTCCTAGGATGAAATAATGTTTGGCTTATTCCTCTAGTCCAGGACTAGTATTTGGTGAAGGCAACTTCAGAATTGCGCTCACTGAGGAGGAATAAAATGCAGAAGCTGCAGGAATTCAAATAGAAGTTAGTATTTTTCTCTTCAGCCATGTCAAACCCATTCCATTTTTCATACTTAGTTTCTCAAATATGGAAATACTTGGAGCTGGAGAACTAATCTGTCCTGAGTAGAAAAGGAATCTTTTTTTGCATATGTCTTTCTCCTCTCTATTTTATTTTTATAAAAATGGTGTGAGAGAAGAACATGTTTTCAATGGCAGATTCCATGAAATATTTCAAGTAATTCATTATAAAATTATTTTAAAATTACTTGGTGTTTGGCATGGCATTTGTTTCCTTAGCATGGGTACCTGATAATGATGAAGACAGAAGTGGGAAACATAGCACAGTATAGAAATTCTAATATAAATGCATAGAATTGAGTTTTTATTTATACACA
This sequence comes from Rhabdornis inornatus, assembly GCA_013397075.1. Lineage (NCBI taxonomy): Eukaryota > Metazoa > Chordata > Aves > Passeriformes > Rhabdornithidae > Rhabdornis > Rhabdornis inornatus. Next base: position 606,838 of record VWZS01004857.1, read on the forward strand.
GGTACAAAGGTATAATCATCTGTAAACCTTATTAATAAAAAAGAAATGCATTTAATATAGTTTATAATTGAATAGAGAAGGTATTGGTAGCTTTCTGATGGCATAATATTTAGAAAGTTCCTCATATTTTTATAAGAAAAGCAATTGAAAATAAGCATCTTAATATTCTTTTTAGTGTCTGTTCATTGATTTTTTTTCCTAAATACTGTTATCTGGCAATGCTAAGCAAGTGCTCTAAGGTGCAATTTGGAATTATATCTTTCTTTCTCCAAGGGGAAGTCTAGCATGGAAGTAAATGCCATGATGTATTGCCATTCAAACAAATTTTTCTTTTTCCAACACAGAGGGCATTAACCTGCACACTAATCTGGACTCTCAGCTGTTGACACCAAAACATTTATAAAAAAACCCAACACGAAATATACAATCAATTTAACTAAATATTTATGGACTGACTAAAGTAATTGAGGACTAGAATCAAAAATAGGCAGTAGTATAGTTTCCTTAATTCTTCATGACTGAAAAGGAAAATAAATGGAAGGCAATTTACAAACCAAACACAAAGAAAAGAGCATGATAATTGTGTAAGGCTGACTGATAATTCTGAAAGAACTGGTTTGTGATGAAAAGTGAGTTTGAGCAGTGGGCAGCATTTCTGGATCAGACACTTTTATCCCTGAGTGATGTTAGATGAGAGTGGAGCAGCTGAATTATGTATTCTTATCAAATAAATATTAATTTCTTGCATGAAGAATTAAAATACCCTTTTAATGAACAAATAGTTGTGTATAGATTTTCCAGTAGTTTTCAAACTTTGCATATCTATCAGATGACAACAAAGTCTCTATATTCTTTCTCTCAATATCACTTACATCTTTTACTAGACTTAGATGTTCCAGTATCTCAAAAATAAAGAATTGTGCCACAGTCTTTTTACTCCACGAATTTTATTTTAGAGCACAAGTATCATATTCTAGTGAATGTCAAGTAGGTTATAATTTAAACTGGAAGCCTGCATTTATCTGCGAATTTAAATAGCGTGGTTATGAGTAATAATAGAAATCACTGTTTCATTAGAGCGGCTTTCCATCTAGGCAAGCACAAGTTAGTATTTTTCCCCCTTACATATATGGGTTACATGTGACCCTGAAGGTGTTCTTTAACACTAATATATTACAGAGATTTATCTTTTAGCATCAAGGCTTTTTCCACTGTATCTGCAGGACATGATCTGAGCCTATTTTTATTACAATTCCTGCTCTGGCAAATTTGACATCTCTCCAGAGAACACACTGTATGACAGCTACACAGGGTAGAATCAGTCGCTTACTTCTCAACATCTAGTTGGCCTTGCACTCTGGTTTGGGTGCATGCCAAACTGAGAGCTGCTTCCAACTATGATGGACCCATTTGTGCTGCAGCAGAAGCTCTGGCTTAGAAAAAAGGGTTCAGAAAGGCAAATTATGTCACCCTGAAATAAACCAAGTGTTCAAGATTTAAGATATCTTTATGAGGGCTGATATTTAGAATATAAAAGTGTGGAACTAGCATATGACCTTTTTCCCTGGGAAATTTCCAAAACAAAAGGTAGTCATTAAGTAGTTAAGTGTAGTCCAGCATCAAAAATCCTCTGTGGCAAACAGTGCAGAAACCAGCTGCACAACGCACAGGAAGACAGAGCTCTCCATAGACATGGGGTTCATTAATTACAGGAGATCTTTAAAACAGTGCTCTGGTTTTAGAAAATGAAAGTTTGTCCTCAAGCAACTATGCAGAAACCTGGCACTAGAAATCATGCAGGTACACTTCCTAAAGTACTTTAGAAGAAATGAGGGTGTTTTAAAGATAAATTGGACTTTTCATAAATATTAGAATTGCCATATTTTCTTCAGTTTATTTCGAATACTATGTTTCAAAGGTTCATAGATTTTTAGATTCCAAAACATTAAAGTGTTATTATTCCTAGAAAGTTTACTATGTTTTTTGGATTTTCAGTCTCAAGTAATTAACTGGTTCTGATAATCTTGGCAAGAAAAAAACAAAACCAAATAACTTTGGATTAATATAAAGCTCTATGAAAGTCATGCCTGAATGATGTTTGAGAATGCTATGGGCAACTTAACTGTGGAGAAATGATACTCCTGATTAAAAAAAAATCAAAATACTTTTATCCTCCTGTGAAGTATTGACAAACTGTTTGACTAAAAATCAGCTAGGAAGTGGGCTACTAAAATATTTAATTCTTTTTTATTTTTCTGACTGATTTCCTTTCAAAAATTCTCTGAAAGTAATGGTAGGCTCAAAAAACTAGATAGCAAAAAATTCTTCATAGGAATGTGTTTCTGTATTTGGCTAGTAGTGTGTGGCAAGACTGATCAAGTGAAAGCTGATCTTAAATACCGGGATTGAATATTCAAAGCCAAGAATATTCCTGCTGGATTGAGGCTCTAATCACCAAACTCAGTATAAGTGGATGAAGGCTTGAAGTGAATTCCTTTTCTTGCCCTTCAGGTTTTCTACTTCAGAGACACCACATTGCTCTGTCACATTCTTAGACGCTAAAAAATTCTTTGTGGAGTAACTCTTGATATTCAAATGCTTTGTTTTATGACTTTCCTTTCTAAGCATTGTAAATTTTTATTTAGCTTTGTGTAGTTCTGGTCCTACAAATCCCGAAACTTTTAATGTTCAAAACATGGATTTATGTAAAAATTGATAAACTGTTGTAACTAGCTCAGCACACAAAGAGTTGTAATAATCATTTCAGAATTATTTTCTTAATATCTAACAGGATACGTTTACAAGCAAGTAAACTAGATTTTATTATCATAATTAGGGGGACTTGTAACTAAAATGTAAAGTAAAAATGAATAATTATATAAAAATAATACTATCAGTGATATATAATTTTTACAATTTTGCCCTAGTGTTTATAAATTTCAAAAGATGCTCATGAGCATTTTATATGCTTTGTGAGGAAGAACATAGTTATTATTTGTTTTTAAGTACTATTCTGTCATGGAAATTATCTGTACCTTTTATTCCTAAGAATATTTTTCAATAAATTTACAACCTTTTCCCATAATAATAAAAAATACTGACATTTTGGTGTTTATAAACTAGCTTGATTATGCACCAAACAGGGTATGACACACTTTATGGAATGTATATGCACGATATACTGAAACACAAGTTTATGCTGATTTGGGGTAGAATGTATTTTAGCTTTCAAAGGAAGCCCTTTCCCAAAGTAAATCTCTTACACAACCAAGCATATGCAACACTAATCCCGATCCCTTCCAAAATTTTAAGTATTATTGAGGGAGTTAGGCTCCCTGTCAAGAACAGGGAACCCTACATTCTGCTGAATGCAAGCTGTGTTGCTGCTGATTTGAGGTAGAGCATAATGGGACATTTTCAAGCCTGCTGCATTTTAATCCAGATACATGACAATTCTTCACCCTTCAGTTCAAATCTGGATGTCTGGCAAGCAGGTCTCAAATCACCACCACTGTGAATAACAATGGAACAGTCACCAGATAATAAGTATGGGCACTAGAACCTAGACTAATTGTAATTTATCTGATTGGGGGCAAAAAACTGTTCTGTTTCCCCTACCCCTAATGGTTTTAGTTACTGTATCAGCTTCATTAGACTACACTACAATCAAGAACTATGCTTCTTGATTTTGACAGCTTAATTGGAGACCAGTAATAATCTATAAGTACTCTTCTTTATCCTCCCTTAGCCACAATTTCTATGGAACTTCTATAAAATGGGACTTTCAGTCAGCAACCTGCATATGCAAATAAATCTTAGAATATTGCCATTTTCAATAGATTTAATTTCAAAAGAAGCCTTTGCCTATTTGACAGTAACAAAACCTTTACAAAAGCCTTTTTACTTGAACATTGACACTTGTGCACAGCTTTAGGGGCTTCCACGCAGTTTTGGTACAGCTGTCAATTTTCTGGGAATGTGCCAGTCTATCTTTCTTCCTTCTTGAAGCATAACCAAAATCCTCTCTAGTCTCCAAATCTGTATGCTCAAATCCCCCAAAATACATTGGCAAGATACAGCAATTTGAATTCATATGTGTCAAGGAATAGACCAGAGATAAGTATGTGGAACAGAAAATCCTGAACCAATGTTGGAGATTAATTAGCCACATTCAAAGTAAAACCCTTCAAGCAACCCATCTCCATTTCCAATAGCATAGTGAGAAATACAGATGACAAATGTGGTCTGTGCTGCTCTGCAGAATGACCCTGAGGGCAGGATCAGAGCTACACCAGCCATCTGTTTGAACTTCCCTACTGGAGCATTTCTGTGGCTGCTTCTGAGTGATCCCATTGGTATTGAGGGAAGACAAAAATCTGAGAAGTCCTGGTGCTTTTGGTGCCTTTACATGCACTGTAGTTAAACTATGCCACTCAGCGTGGCTTTCAGCTGTCCTATCCAACCTTCCACTAATAACCTCATGAAAAAAAATTTACATTTCATCCAATATGCCTGTTGCAAGACCACATGAATTTTACAGGCATCCTGAAATCTGAATGAGTACATGTATAAGACAATATGAATGCCAGCATAAAAAATAGTGAACTAAATCCTTGCCCTGCTTCACTCTGTACCTGTGCTCCTATAAACACAGAATCATAGAATGGCCTGGGTTGAAAAATACCTTAAAGATCTCCTAGTTCCAGCCCTCCTGCTATGGGCAGGGACACTTTTCAGTAAAGCAGGCTGCGCAGAGCCCCACCCAACCTGGTCTTGAACACTGTCAGGGGCGGGGCATCCACAGTTACTCAGGACAGCCAGTTTCAAGTGCCACACCACCCACACAGTAAAGAACTTCCTCCTGACATCTAATCGAAACCTACTGTCAGTTTTAAGCCATTCCCTCTTGTCTGTCACTACATGCTCCTGCATAAAGTCCTCACATTTTTCTTTTAGGCTCCCTTTAGGTACTGGTAGGCCACAGTTAGGCCACCCTTATGCCATCTCTTCTCCAGGCTGAACAAACCCAATTCTCTCCGCCTTTCCTCATAGGAGAGGTGCTCCATCCTCTAATCATCTTTGCTGACCACACTGCTTTGGATGCAGCCCAGGATACAACTGGCTATCTGGGCTGGGAATGCCCGTTTCTGGGTCGTGTCCAGCACCATGGACAGATATGAGATGCCAGAACAAGAAGCTGAGCGCAGCATAATGCAGAAACTGGGGACAGTCTCTCTAGTTGCTGTTTCCTATGGAGGATTTTTTCCTCAAAATGCACAATAGATATAATAAACACCAACTGGCAATTATGATGCCAAAATCAAACAAACATCATCAGCCAGCCAGATTTTCCCAGGAAGGTCAGTGTCTTATTCTCAATCACTGCTGTTTAGGATTTTTTATCACATATTTTTGATCTGAATAATATTTTTATTGGTCAGAATTATTTTTATATTTTAACCTATAAAGCTGCTTTTCCTCTAAAAAGAGAATAAGTGCACTACATTTCGATACAGCAAATCCACCATATTAAAAGAATGTCAGGATTGAGCTAAGCAAATCACATTAATATACCAAAGTAATCTTATCAGTTGCTACTAAAAGGCCGTGCAGATTTCCTTGTATTTGTCTCCTTTCTGAGATCACTGTAGCACTTGCATCAGAAACAAGACAGCCTCACTCATGGCACTCCCTTCCATTTAATTAAGTCCTTAGAGGAACATTGCAGAAGTTAGCAAGATTACTTAATGCATCCCTGGGAGAAACTCCAATAGTCTGCTAAAGGTCACTGCTCCTTTCAATAGGAATGCTTTCATTGTAACAAAGATTAATATTATAGTATTAATTTAATTAAGTGAAATGTATTCATTTTCCAATCTGAACAGTCTCCTTAATGAGTTATTATCAGAGGAGCATAAGAATGTAAAAGACTAACAGTCTATGATTTAAGACTTTCAAATTCAACTTACTTAATACATCAAATTTTGTTCTATCTGCTATTTTTTCCATGAGCAAAACCAAAAATTCTTTCTAACCCACTTGAATAAAACTGTCTTAGGCAGATTAGATTTATATTCCAATATGGAATGCAAGACTGGACATCTCCTCTGCAGTAGATAATTCCACATAATAGAAAGTATGCTAGATTTAACATATGTTGATAAATTTGCATTTTCATGTGCAGAAATGTGCCTACAACTTGAGTTTTAACAGAGAAATTAAATTAAGCTTTCTCTGCATCTCTAAATTTATTTGTAGTATTAATCTAGAAAAATTGATTTGAAACATTAAAGTCAGGATTTGGTTTGACGTATTTCAGGGAGTGAAATCAACCAGGTTGATTTATACAAGTTGTGCAGGAAGGGATGATAGTTCTTTAAATGTCTGCTAAATTCACTGTGAGAGTCCTGCTGGGCAGGCCTGATTTGAAAATCATGTTATTTGGCCTCTTATTCCTTATCATAAAGGCCAACCCTGCCCCAGAAGGCCTAAACTTATACAACAAGACCCTTCTGTTTCTTTCCTCTTGTCCATCTACCATTCCTCTGATGTACTTGACTTTGGCTGAGCTTCCAGCTTCCCAGTTTTAGGGCTAATTTTTAATACCTGAAAAAACACCTGTAAGTTAAGAAAGGAGAACAACATAAAATGAGAACATTTGTTAAGAAGAAGATTGAAGCAGTAGCTTATATGTTAAATCTTTGCAGGTGACACGAGAGACTACAAGGACTGTCATATCCTATTGAAGGACTTTATTGACAACTTAAACCAAATGTTCACCATGTATTAAAAAAAAACAAACCAAAAAACCTTGCAAAAAGGCAAAATGAAACATTATTTAGAGTCAGAAGTCTTACTTCAAAAAGTATATTTTGCTATCCAAAATACCGTCTCTAAGCCGGAAATGAAGTGACTCATTACTAAAAGCCTGTAACTGAGAGGTTCCACATGCTGCATCTTGGTGCAGATAGATGGCACAAAATATTCTGTACAGGTACTATTACCATTTAAATTAATTTTCTGGTTTTATAATGACCAGTTGTCTTATTAATTTTCTGTCCAGTGGTGAGCACTGATAGGTTTAGTTCTCTGTTTTGATGGGAAAAGCAACACAGTTGTTTTTTGTGTGTGTGGCTGCTTTCTTGATGTTGTCAAAAGCTTTTCTGCCCTGATAAAATAGAAAGGGAACAGACTGAAATAGTATTTGACAAAGAAAATGTTATGAGAACTAACAGAAACAGTAGTAGTAGTAGTAAGATTCATACTTAACTGAGGATTCATCCAGTCTTCCCCATCTGTGCAGCTGAAGAGAACAAAAATGTATGAGATCTTTTCTGAAACAAGAGAAAAAACATTTTACACTAGGCACACTCTTGAAGCATCTTTTCCCCAGCTGTATCTCAGCAACTTTCAGAAAAGCATTGAGGGATTCAACCAACACTTCCTTTGTGGGACTCCTCTCTATAGAGGACAGTCAGGTGTAAGCAGTGAGGTATTTTTCCCAAAGCATTTGTTTTGTTCCCACGTCTTCTGCTGCTTTGGGGTTTCTTTTTTTGCTTTGTCTGTAAAACAGATCTGTGTTTTCTCTGTAATTTTTATTTTCTTTAAAATAAAACTTCTTTGCTGAAAAAAATGCAGGTTCAAGCTTAAAAAACAGACAAGTGAAGTACTTAAAGAGAGAGCTATATCAGAAGAAAGAGCCTTACACTTTTCTTATTAATCTTCTTCAACTTTTCCATCCTTAACTACTCTTTTGAGCTTGAAATTAAAATAATATAAATGTCTTTACTGATTATTACTGATTAAAACTAATTGATGTAAAAGAGTGGATTATTCTTAATTTTTCTAATAAAAACCCATATGCCTCCAACTGCATGTGATATATCCTCCATGTGAGGATAAAAATATTGTGCAAAACAAGGTATAAGTAGATTTAAAGAAATAGAGAAATATCTGGAGATAGTTGCTCATGGGAGTCTTTCTGCATGCCAGTGCACATCTTTACAGTATCTGGAAATTCTTTTCCAAAAAATCAGCAAAAACCCCCAGTCTTTCAAACATGCTTGTTCACAAGTTGCAGGCAAAAATATTCTCTCCTTCATCATATCTTGACAGTAGTTCCAGTTAGGACACACGCACAAGATGGCATCATTCCTTTTAGGATTTGGTGGCCTAATTTATTTTCCTCACACTAACAGTTTCCTAGATGGGCAAAAAGACATAATAAAGACAACAGCTTTATCTGTCTCAGATATGTGTTCACCATTCTCTGCTTTCTTATTCGAAAAATTAAATTTATGCCAGGTTTAGTATACATATTAGTTCAAGATTTGCAGGGGTCGAGTCTTCCAAGCTTTGAAGGCCAAAGCAGTGTAGAGCCATAAAATTATAAAACCAAAAAAGATGCAAAAACCAAAGATCTACCAGGTAGAGTCATAAACCTATGTCTGTCACCCTGTGCTACTGCATCACATTGACTGAAATCTTACTTGCATACACAGAGGCAAGAAGGTAATAACTGAACTACTCAGATGGAGTATCCTGAAATGTTGATCTGATTGTTCACCTCACATAAATCAATCTTGCTAACTCACAAACTAAAAGGTCATGAGATTATTTCAAAAACATTAGGATATTTAATTTTTATTTTTGTTTGGTTCTTCTCCTCCCCCCACATATTCTTCATGATTGTATGTGTGACTATAGCGAGACAATTTTGGGCACTCTGATCCTTTATAGATATGGAAATATGCCCCTGTATATAATTATCTACAGCTAACAGAAGAAGTCTTTGTTACTTGTACACTTTCAAAACAAAATGGTTTTGCATGATTTCTTACACAGAAACCTCAGCATCCTAGATTAACCTCAGCCCTAGCAATGAGGTCTTTATGTTAAAGTAGGACACCATGGGCTTATTCAGTTATTATATTCCACCAGGTTTGTTTGGACCAGAAAATTAAAGCAGGAATGACAGTTATGTTTGAGCTGTGTTGTTATTTTGAATATCTTATACTATTCTTTTAAATGGTGAATTCTTAATTTATGAAAATAATTGAACCTGCATGTAAACTAAAGGTATGTATATAATAAATTATTAGTTAGAATTCTGGTAGAAATAAAGAGGGTTTTTTAAGAACCCCAGTATTTTAAGTAACTAGTTCCTACGTTTAGTATTTTTAAGTATTTAGTTACTTTGTTCATACACATATGCAAAAAAAATTTGAAAAAAATTTCAAAATTCTGTTCGGAGTTGTAGCTGCAGGCTTGCAAATTAAATAGCACAAACCTGCAAAGACCAGTGGGTCAAATTCCTCGTTAACTGTGCTTTCAGAAAAAGCTGCCGACTTCCTGACATCTTCAGAGTTGTCAAAAGACATTAGCACAAAGCAAGCTTAGCCCTTGTAACACTTTCTGTCTATAAAGAATCAGAGAGGGAGTTTTGTGCCTATGGCTTGAAAATAAGGCATACAGTGATTGCACACATTTATCTTAGTCAGAACTGTGCTGAGGTAAATAAAGGAGGGTTAGTGCACACAGAAATCTGTAATCCATAATATTCCCAGCAGATTGAGTGTAAACGAAAATTGTCCCTGGTTTTTCAAACCTCAGTGATGGTATTTCATAATTTCAGAAAACATTACACACATACCAGAACATTTGAACTGCAAATATATGCAGATAAATAGATAGGCAGTGGGATACAAAAAAAGGCACAGGTATATTTCCACACAGGCATTGTTGGTGATTTTCCATCAGAGAAAGCAAAAGTACAAAGTCCTTCCCACATGCCACTATATATCCATAGCAGATGTAAAAAAAAAAATGCAATCTTAAAGCATATATTCACTGACCATATTTTCAAATTCATAAAAAATGTTCTGTATACCTACACCAAGAGCACTCCTACACAGTGTCCATAATCCCATGAAGACACGGGAGAGATATAAACTGCATCTCACTTATGTAAGTCCATGGTGACAGGGACACCAAAGGTTTCACAGTGCAGCCCAGGGAGCAATGATGCGTGTCAGGAGCCCTGCCTTGTTCCAACGCTCTGCACACCCTTCAGCAAACCCTGAGCGCCATTTCCTCATCTGCCTCTGCATGGCCTCAGCCCAAGCCCTGGCAGACACCTTCTTTGCTACAGATCCCACTGTACTGATGAGACATTAAATCCCACCAAGGAAAAAACCCACTAGGATCCTGACTGCACTGCTGCATTGCCTTCCTTTTCATCAGCAACCTTAAACAAAACAGGCTCTATCCTACACGTGTACACCTCAAAGGAAAAGAGCTTAGCAGTCACCATCTGAGCTCTAAAGGCATAAAATGTGTAAAGAGAAGCTTGAAAAAAAAATCTGAAAATCTGAATAAGTTAACTACTAAATGGCACATGAAATAGTGACAAAGAATATTTAATACTTTTTAAAAAAAATTAAAATCACCTAGACAAAACTTAGTATTTGGCATCTCAGTAGAAGGAGGAGACAAAAATCGAATGAATTTGACTGCTTTGTCAAATATATAAAAGCATGGCCATATAAGTAACTTCAAAATGCTTCAAAACAATGAATTGGGGCCAATATGAACCACAGCAAAAGTGGTTGCTTGAAAGAAACTGAAAAAAATCCAGTCTTTTTGTCTCAGAGGAAATGTTAGTAAATCCAAACTGCTCTAATTTATTTTAAAAATAAATCTATCCAAAATATTTTAAATGTGTAGATTAAAATTAAAATATTCTGCAACTCTTGAGATTTCTAGGAGCACTAATAAATTGATTGAGCCATTCCTTCATATTGGGGCATTATTAGGTACATTAAAGAACGTGTCTTTTTACATGAGATTTTAGAAGTTTGCACAATGTCATACATGCAGCCAGACATAACCACTACCTGTAACCAGGCCTCCACAAACAGTCTACTGCTTTAATTAGTAGTTTGACCTTCCTAGACATGAAAAATCAGTCTCTCTTGCCACTGAATTATTTTTTAATTTGATAAAACTGAATTAACAGTATGTGCTATCCATGGATGTGATCTACGGACACAGATTTGAAACAGATGCTCCTAATATTCTTTATTCCTCTTGTATTTCATCTGTATGAATCACTGCCTGGGTAGGCACCATCTGTCCTTTGTTCTCTGTTGCCAGAATGGGACACTTCAAAAGGGAAAAAAAAATCGGTATTAGAATCTCCTGGACAATGCAAATTCTGAGTTAAGACAATACAGCTACTTCAGATTGTGATCAAATCATTTCTTAGTTGCCTTGTTATCCAAATCAGTTTGGGTTAATTACTTCTTTCATTATAAGAGACTTTTCCCAGAACCTCTGACCTTTTAGAACATCTTCCTAGTGTGTTGATTCATGGAAATTGCGGAACTCAATGCAGGTATTTCTCTTGTATTCTCACAATCAATCTGTACAAAAGTAGCAACATCTAATTGTGCCTTCTGGACAGTGACCAGTTTATGCATCAAAGAACCTTATTTACCCCATGACCCCAGATTTGCACTGGCAGTTCAGGTTTAGTTGGTTATTTATCATGGAATATAAGCACGAATCTCTATTAGTAAGTGAGGCACATTGCTCTGTAATATGCAGCTCTTCTTATACTTTACCATTCCACCTACTTCTATGATTTGCAAGTTCTAAGTGATGCTTTCCTCCATAACATTGCTGAGAACCACAGAGTTAGCTGTGTATTTTTGTGGTTTTCTCTGCCTGCCTACAGAGAATGCAGGCAAAGAAGAGATTTTTAGATGAGGAAAAAAAGCAGTAAAAAGATAAACTACTCAACAGAGAGTACCAAGGACTTCGTAAAGGCTTTTAATCTGGGAATCAGATGTGTCCAACCACATTAATACATATATTCTCATAAGGCCAGAGCCTAGCAAGGAGATGTTAAATTCTTAAAGACGGTGGCAGTTCCCAGGAATTGCACAGGATGGGAACTGAAAAAGAGAGCAGCCAAACCCAACCTAAAGGTCGTGCTAAATCCAGCTCTGAAACCCTCTGGCGAGGACCTTTGTTCCACGCCCGTCAGCCCGCCGGCCCGCGGCTGTGCGCTGCGGGAGCAGTGCCTGTGACCCAGCAGAGACGGGCAGGCTCAGCTGGATGCCTCCCCACTCCCTGGCCGGGTCACTCCAGTATTTGTGCGCGTTTCATCACATAATGACTAGTTGGAACAGACCTTGGAGATCACCGGGTCCAGCCTATGGGCGAACATCAACCTTGTCAACCCGACCACGGCACTCAGCGCCACATCCAGTCTTTTCTTTAACACCTCCGGGGACGGTGACTCCTCCGCCGCCCTGCACAGTCCATTCCAACATCTATCACCCTTTTTCTGAAGGAATTCCTCCTAATGCCCATCCTAAACCTCCCCTGGAGCAGCTTAAGACTCTCATACTTGTCGCTAACTGCCTGGGAGAAGAGGCCAGTCCCTTACTTCCCTCAAAACGCGAGCTAACCGTGCCGGTCCCGTGCTACTGCTCCAAATTCCAGTGGCTCCTTGCCCGTGCCACCTCCTGCTGCTGGCACGTCCTATGCTCACACCGCTACGAACCCGGGGGCCAGCTCGGTCCACTTGCTAACCGCACACCGTAGTGCCCTGCCCTCGGCATCCCCCGCCACGCGCTCAGAGCTCCACTCCCACGAGGACAAGCCCTGGGCGTTTGGCGCACGCGGGGGGGCAGCGCTGACTGAACCCCGACCCTCCCCTCCGCCGTGCCCAGGCCCCCGGGGCCAAGGGGCTGTCTCCGCCCCGTCCCGCAAGAGGGCTGATCCCGGCTCCCGGCTCCCGGCTCCCGGCTCCCGGCTCCCGGCACGGGNCCGGCACCCCTTCTCGCAGCGTCCCCGAGAGCTTTGACGCCGCAGCCCGGTGGGGGCGGCGGCCAGGGGAAGCGCCCGGGGCGGGAGGAGCCGCCTGGTGCAGGGGATCGCGGCCGGGGCGCC
>VWZS01004857.1:619823-634606 GCA_013397075.1 Rhabdornis inornatus
CACAGCGCGGACCTGCACTTCAAAATGAGCAAGAAGATCGCCCAGCTGACGAAGGTGAGGGAGGCGCGCCGGGTCCGCAGCCGCTTCGGGTGTCTTCCCCCTCCGCTCTGTTTCTCTTCGCTCCTTGCCCTCATGCGGGCAGCGGTGGGCCTGGAGAGGGGGGCGGACTGTCGGGGCTGATCCGAGTGGGATGCGGCCGGGTGTGTAGCCCGGAGGCCGAGCTGCAGCGCCCTCGGTCCCCGGGAGCATGCGGCGGTGGCGGCGGGCAGGAGCGGTCGCGCCGCGGTCCCGCAGGGAGAGCTCCGGCGGTCCGGGAGCCGCGGGGCTGGAGGGGATCCGCCGCGGGAGCTGCCGCAGTGCCAGCCCCCGCTAGCGGTGTCCGAACCTCGCCTGGCACAGCCAGGTATCCCGGTGTGCGGGAGCGGATCCCCGACTGCTGGGCTGGTACCGGTTATTTATTCTGTGGAAATTGTAGCTTCTCTTCTAGCGCTGTAATAAGCCCTTCTGCGAGTCTCTTTAAATGGAGAAATTCAAGTGATGCTTGCCTTCCCTTTGCTGAAGTGCTGTTATTTAAGGTGTCTGGTGATGGCTTAAATGCGTTAGATGGTGAGGGTGAAGTGTGAGAAAATTTCTGATCTGCTCTTGCTGATTGAACAGTTTTCATTATGTCATCCCCAGCCTAGAGAATACATTGTATCTTTGTGAGAGGCTGGAGTCAAGCTAGGAGGTGTTTTTAAAGCCTATTGTTAAGGCAGGTAGGCCCAGTGTTTCAGATGTGACTGTAGCTGTGATTTAGTTAGAATAACTTAAAACAATGCTTTGATGCTGTAATTCCTCTTGTGTGATGCTCAAGCTGTGAGCAAATGGCATTTTTTAGGAAATGAGAGGCAGATGCTCTTTATTAAAGAGAAAGCAGAAGAAGCAATTTTTGTGGGGAATTTAATAGCTAGAACACTTAAAGGTAATTTTAAAGCACTGTGGGAACTGCCAGTGTTCTTAACATGTATGCTAAAATGGATGAAGGTGACATTTCCTTGGACTAAGAGTGAAGAGAATGAAGACTGCTGGCAGTCTCACAATGGAGATGGTTCACATTTATGTACAGTTGATGCACCGTTGACCAGTTTAAAATAGTATTTATCATGGCACACTGTGCACCTTAAGTGTTGGAAAGCTGATAACTGAGGGGTATCTTGTCCTTAAATTCAAAGTCCCAATTTCTTTTGATGTTAATATCAGTGGAATTCTAATTGAATAAAAAGAAAAGTTGAACTAAAATAAGCTAAAGGATCTCCTTGGTCTTGCTCCTTGTGCATACAAATAATGGAGTAAAGCATTAAAGATATTACTACAGCTTTGTGCTCCCCAAAAGGTGTAAAAAGCACCTGGAGACCCTAAATGTGCTTTAGGTTTACCTTAAGGCCTAGGTGCATATGTAAAGTAATACTTTCAAAGAAGAATTTGTATCTGTGTGTGTGCCTTCGATATATTTCCCTTACTTTCTCTAGGAAATTACCCAGCAGTTTATAGTTCATTTCTGAAACAGCATTCCACTTCTGATGTGAAGTCATTTGTGTGTTACCCATGAGTTCCACATCACTGGGCATGTGCCCTGTGCACTCTCACTTATTATGCATCAGATATCTTGAGGTGGATGTGAGTTAATTATGGATTTAAATGCATGGTGCTGAAATATTTTGAACTCCTGTGTTAGAAAGTGCAAAGAGACTGAAAGTAAATACTTCTTTTTAATTTTTCTTATGATCCATGGTAGAGTTCATTTAAGATTCTATATATTGTATGCAAGTCTGTCCTGACAAAGACTTCAGGTTAGTGTAAGTAAAACCTACGAGTTGTTTTCTGCTGTGTATTTCAAATAATTGCAGACTATGTGCTCATGCAAGGAGTTTACAAGTCAATTAGGCTTTTGCTGGGCTAGAGTCTTGTATGTTTCCCGGTGACTTGCAGATTCTGCCACTGTTTTAGTTTGTATGTTGTGTTCTGTTTACAAGCTTTAGAGAGAAAGCTTGGGAAATCAGCTGATGTTTCTATTGAATGAAGGTCTGTAGTGAATAATAGTACTTTCAAATGTAAACTAAGGTGTATATAAAAATACTTCTTTGCACCTATTGCAAAAATAAAATTAAGACTTGAAAGATTAGTGCACATTTTGACAGTTTTGTAGCTAGAGGGCTCAGGTCCTACATTTCTGTTGACCTACTTGACCTTTCAGGAAGGGAGGCTTGAAAGAATTATAGAAACTTCTGCATAAAGTATGATCTAAACTTTCTAATCTGCTCTAGAATCTGAAGACTGATTTGATAGCTGGCTACAGAAATTAATCCTTGAGAAAGGACTCAGGTTAAAGGGGAAAAATATAAACATACTGGACTTAATTTCCTTAAGTGAGATTTAACTGGCAGAGAAGAATTAACTTCACTTTGCAGGAGAATCCTTCAATTAAGGTGTTGCAAAAAAGATTTTAGGATATTTCTGTTTAGGTCTTTTGACCAAATTCTGCTGTTCTAGCTTTGTGAAATGATTACCAGCATATGTGCATAAAATTCATAAGATTCCTCTTCAGTAATCTAGGAATTTGTTAGGAGTACCGCTTCTTAATTGTGCTTCTTAAGTTGTTTAATGTCTTCTATATAAGGTACTTCTCACATGTCTTTTAACTGTTTTACCCATTTATTTAATTTTTGTTCTAACTTTTCCGTAAGAGTGTCTTGAAGCTATAATAATTCCTCCTGTGGATTTAGAGCAGAAGGCACTTTACCAGGTTAAAACAAGCACACTGATATAGTGTGGTAAAGGAGAATCTAAGTATTCAATGTCCAAGGAGTACACACAGTTAAGTTATCCAGAGAGCTTTTGTCTTCTGACAAAAGCAATGTGACTCCATAGTTTACTTTTGCTTCTCCTTGTACAGTTTGTATTATGAGATGTGAGTAGGAGCAGAAGAAAATGCTTTCCCACAGAAGATGAGGGTCAGTCATGAATTAAATGTAAAATTCCATAATTAGGATTCCTCAGTTATGTTTTTGCATTACTTAAAGGGAATCTGATGTTTTAGTCAAAACAATACAGGAACACAAAGTAAAAGGTGAAATTTGTTTAATAACCAGACTTAATCGGTAATTTGGAGTGAGGCAAAATAAGGTATGAATCCATTTCACTAAGCAAAACGCTTCTGAAGTGCTTAACTAAATTTTTACTTTTGGGTGGGACAGAAAGACTTACTTGATTTAACTTTAATATGCTTAATTCACAGGGGAAGGTAAAACAAATGGTTAGAAATGCAGGTCTAAAAGAACCAAGATGATACTTCATGTCATGTTCAAAGACTGCAGTAGATTGTAACTGAAGCAGTTTTAGGTCTTCCTCTTCAGTATAAGCTCCTTATTTTCAGGCGTTTCGGAAGATATGTGTACCAGTTTGGGATAAAGTAGCATCTGACACAAAGATTAAAGCCAACAAGCAGGAAACTGCGATTATGAGATTGCATATATATGTTTGTACTACTGCATGCAGGAGTGCTAATGCAGTGTTGAATTATGCCTGCTGCAGATGAAAATATACATATATATTTAATTAGTTTGCATAAGACAAGTGGATTAGAAACAGAAAGCAAGGTGCTGCCATGCTTACATGAATACGAGAGAATGGCATTAGTTTTCACGTTTCCCACAAGAGTTCAGCTGGCTCGTTTCTCTTGGATTTATTAGGGTGTTGATTTTGTTTTGTTTTGTTTCTTCTTTCTTTCTGTCTTTGTGATGTAGTTTGTAGCTTGAGCATTTGCAATTGAGAAATCCATATCCTAAGAGTTTCTGTAAAGTCTGTTACGCAAGTTTGTGACATCAACATATATCTTTGACTTCTACAGAATAGCTGCATGATTTGTGCTGGGACTATAAAAAGAGAATCTTTAGTATTGGTTTGGTTGTGTGATATTTGTTGCAGAAATTTTACATTAACTGGAGCAGCTCTGATGGGAATGAAACACCTGGTATTGTTGATTGATGAGAAAATATAACCTGGTAATGTGGTCTTGCAGCCCAGAAAACCAATCCAGTGTGCAGGGCTGCAAGAGGTCAAGAGAGCTGATTCTCCCCGCCTCTACTTTATTCTCCTGAGACCCCACCTGGGTGCTGTGTCCAGCTCTGGGGCCCTCAGCACACAAAAGACATGGACCGGCTGGAGCAAGTCCAGAGAAGGGCTCAGAAGATGATCAGAGGGCTGTGGAGTGAATCCAGAGGAGGCCACAAAAATGCTCGGTGGGCTGGTGCATATATCTACTATAAAGACAGGCTGAGAGAGCTGGGGTTGTTCAGCCTGGAGAAGGGAAGCCAGTGGGGCGACCTTAGAGCACATTCCAGTACCTAAAGGGAACCTGCAAGAGAGCTGGAGAAGGACTTTTGATAAGGTCCTGTAATGATAAGGCAAGGGAGATTGGCTTTAAACTGAAAGAGGATGGATTTAGAATAGATATTGGGAAGAAATTCTTTACTGAGGGGGTGATCAGGCACTAGAAGAGGTTGCCTAGAGAAGCTGTGGATGCCCGATCGCTGAAAATGTTCAAGGCCAGGCTGGATGGGCTTTTGAAAAAAGTAGTGTAGTGGAAGGTGTCCCTGCCATGGCAGGGAGGGTAGAATTTGTGACCTTTCTGGTCCTTTCCAGCCCAAACTATTTTATGATTCTGAAGAAGAGTCTGTAAGTGCCATGAAGATGATCCCTGCCCTTCAGTTAGCATTTTTGTCTATTTAATGAAAAGAAACTGTATAAAACACTAATGTTTTCCCTTGGTACATACTTAGAAGTTGATGGTTCAGTTCTGGAAAGGTTCCAGAAAACACAGTTCAAAGATGATGGTGACAAAGTTAACCAAGGCACATCATCCTTGAGTAAACAAGAAACTAGAATCCAAGACTCCTGAGACACAACTTCTGTTCTTTATTCTTCCAACAGCTTCTTGCCTATATTTGGGAAACAAAATCTTTGATTTTCCTTCTGTCTTCCTGTTTTAGAGAGAAGTACTTAGACAATAGGCATTAATGTTGTTGTAAATCTGGTCAGTTTCTAGGGGATGTAGATAGGAAATTTATTTCAAAAACTGAAGAGCAAATTTGATGATCTTTAATTCAGATGCTTGTTTTTTATTTTATGTACTCTTTTTCTGGGATGGTTAAAGTTCTCCCTCAAGAATCACAGAATGCAGTTTTATGGAAGTAGGAGCTGTAAGGTTTAACTTATATAAATGATTCTTAACAAAATGTTTGCAGTGAAACTTGGTCAGTTTTTATTTGGAAGTATTCTGCCTCAGGAAACAAAACAACTAAACCTCTTGCAGAAGGTTCCTTGTGCATAAAATTATAAGAAAACTTAAAAAGAAGAGCCCTTAAAACCAGGGAAAACATGAGAATCTAAAAATCTCTGTAGAACTGTTTTGATGTTAGCTGTCATCATGTTGTAGTTGATGCCATTAACAGTTTTGTAAAAACTTGGGATTTAGCTTTTTAAGCAGCCTTATGTCATCTCTCCAATGTGTGTTAACGCTGGCAGTAGGCCAGTATTTGTAACAGTTCTAGGATTGCATGAAAAGAACTGAAATTTTGAGGCGGGTGTGATTTAAGTACACATTTAAATGTCAGTATTTTCCACATTATTCCTACTGGTAATGTGTGAATACATATTATGTTACTACATTAAAAATAGTATCAAGGACTAAAAGAGCTAAAAATGTAATATTAGATATTCATTAATTTACATTTCTCTGGAGATATTTAACTCTGTTTTGTGTTAATTATTCCAAAGATAGCTGAAGTAAGTCCTCTAAGAAGGGAGAGAGTTCTCAGGTGAGAAATTAGAAACTTGCTCCAGAAATATCGCGTCTATCTTAAGATTTTTCTTTTTTAAATCATGCTAGTATAGCCTCTCCATCTTCCCTGTCAGAATCTTTCCATGTGGTGTTCCAACTGTGTTCTTATTCTGCAGTAATTATGGTCTTAGCAAGGGATATTCACAGAAGAGAAGTTTTCTGTATCCATGAGAGTATAAGGAGAAGGATGGATCTGGTTAAAAATGTCATGTCTTTAATAACATCCGGTATAGTGCAGAAGAACTAAGTAGAGCTTTCAGGCTCTCAGTATCTTCTTCAGAACTTCAGTAAAATAATCAGTTATTGTCTTTATGTGAATACTTCCTAGTTGGTGCACTGTGAATAGCTTTAAAGCAGCTGTGGCTTCTAATTTAGACCTGAAGAGGCCTTTCTTACCTTCCACGCTTTGTAGGACAAAAATTACGGAATTGGTGGCTTAGTTAATAAGGACCGCATATCTCTGAAATGGTTCCTCCCTTCATTATCATTGCAAACCTTATAGGTTTGCAACTGCAGGGGTTCTATGTTGACCTGATATGGGTATATTTTAGAGCTCAGTGTTGAGATGTGTGAATTAGGTCAATGACTTTATAGTCTTTTATCACAAGACATCAAGAAGAAAGGAGGACGAGAATGAAATATTTTTAATATAAAAAAGAAATAAACTCAAATGAATTCCTTTGCTCTCCACCCACATAGTTTTAATGATTGACTGGTAGCTCAAAGTTCTTCTGGGACTGCTGATAACTTACTGTTCTAAAGATATTTCTTGTATGTGTGTGTAGTTGAAAGTGTGATGTTGAAAACTGTCTGATCACACATTCATGTATGTTACTAGTCTAAAATGCCTCTTTAATACACTTGTGCATATATCAGCTTCTCTGAGATTATTTTGTTTTGGGGTTCTTTTCCTCCTCATTTTACGAACATCCAAAAGAATAATAAAATGAAGAGATAAATAAATAAATTGGGGGAGAGGATAAATAATATCCTCTATAATATGGCAGCTGGGGACATAGTTTAGTAGTGGACTTGCAAGTGTTAGGTTTACAGTTGGACTTGATGGTCTTAAGGATCTTTTCCAACCTAATGACTCTTTAAGATTCTATATGCAACCTCTTGTTTATTATTCACTGCTGAAATTAAATAATATAGAGTTACAAGGAGCTGGAGGACTATTAGATGTTACTGCTCTGGTCTGTACTTCAGCTGTTAGATCCAGTACATCAACACTGTAAGGATATTTACAGAAAAACTGGAAAGACATGGATTTTACTGCAAACTTCAATGTTAACAACGTGTCAGTATTTAAAAACTGAAGGAGAAAGAACATTCAAGGCATAAATGAAACCTAATACTGCAACACCTATGAAGTTTAAAATCTGCCAACCTTTAGCTGCTTTTATATAGGACAATATAAACCTTTTGAAAAAAAATAAGACATATTTTGAATATGTATTGATTTGGGGTTTTGTTGTTGTTACTGTTTTCAATGAAGTACTGCATTATGAAAGAAGGCTTTTGCAATTTTCTTTTTAGGTGGAAGTGCCAGTTCAGAGTTAAGAACGCAATACTGAAATGCTTTCCTTCAGATGTATAAGTTGTAAACTGGAGAGTCTTTTATATATATTTGAAAAGGGAAACCAGTAGTTGAACTCTGTAACTGTACAAGGTATTTATAGATTAATTATTTCATACACTTGTAAATTAGTATAAGCACAACACTCTGAAGTACTCAATCCTGTAAGGAGTTTTGATTTGACAAGTCTTACAAAAATGTGTCAGCAGAAGACAGTCTGGTGCTTTTTTGGTGTTGTAGATGTTCGCAGTATTATCAATGTGCAAAGAATTTGTTTCAAATTGACAGACTTAGCACTTCTTTAGAAGAAGTCAGATTGCAAAATATTATTAAACATTGTGATTCTGTGCTTTCTTCAAACACAGTAAAATTGTATTTGGCAACAATATTGCTTTGCTTTGGATATTTCTGTATTGTCATGCAACCTCTTGCTTACACATACTTTATTTTTTAATGGATAGAAGTACAATTAGAGGTGTACTGCATCTAATACATGCATAGAAGTGTTAATTGTCATAAGCCATTGTTTTGGTACAGCAACTTCTGGCCTTGAGTAGCTTCTAAGCACGTAAATTATTTCAAAATCTCATTTTCTGAACTCAGGCTTTGGCTTTAATAAAAACAGTAATTTTTTCAGCGATAATACTATTTGCCACCCTTCCAGTTCTCCATTGAAGCTTCATTCTCCTTTGAACTGTACTGAGGAGGACATTACCTTAAAATAGTCAGTAAATTTGTTTGTTTGCAGGCTTGCTAGTAAATAAACCCAGCAAATCTCAACATAACATTATGAAATCAGATGTACATGTCTCTTGGTTGATGAAAGTTTGGCAGTAGTAAGCCAGACATCTGGGTATTCTTCTAATGACTGATGTCATACCAAGTAACCAAAGGCACTGCGTTCCAAAAATAACCAGAAGAAACAAAACAGTCTAAAGCTATTCACTATCTTGTCCTATTTAATGCCTATTACCCGGTTCTGTTTCCTCAGTCAGGCTCTTCTAATTGAATCTAGAAGGTGAGGAGGAAGAAGAACCTTTTGCTGAGGTTGTCATTTGACTAGGATCAAATGACAGCTTTTAAAAATAGCTAATGTTAAAAAGTTCATGAAGTCCTTCTTCAAGATGCTGCCATTAAATGAAAGACAACCTTTTAGCTACAAGAAGTAGTATGAGGTGAATATGAGAAGTACTAGTTTTCTAGTTTAATTTTTATGAGATTAAACTAATCTTTTCAGCCAGTTTCCTAAAATACAATTTCTAGAAACCTGAATTTTAATGTGTTCAGGAAACAGGTGTGCTCTAATCCAAAGATTTTTATTTGAACAGTGTTTTTGCTCACAATGTGACTGAAAGCTGTAACTTCTAGTAAAGGGTGTCTGACACTGCCTTCTCAGATCTAGTATTTTGCAGTATGGATGCTGATGTGTTTGGATAGGTTGTACTAAAATGTATTGCAGTAATCTTCTGTGACTGTCTTTGTCCTTTTAAAATTTGACAAATGAAGATAATAGGAAATTATTTCTTTAATAAAGATTAAGGAAAAGGACTTGTTTTTTTATTTAACTGCTTTGTGTAATTGTAAGTTTAGGTTTTACACTTAAAATATAGTTCATTGTTGCTCATTGTAATAAATAATTAGTTGTATGTTTATATAAAAAGAAAACAAAACACCTTGAAAATCAATATGTCTTTCTTCTCAACATCAACCTGTCTTGATAGCTCATTTATTGAAGAAGAAACTTTGTGTTGTGACACAGAGTGGTAGAAATGTATTTGAAATTTTGGATCCATTATTTTGTCTGTGTTGTTCACTAGCTTTCCATATATTGTCTAACATTATAGTGTTAACTTAGAGTTGCATGCCATAAAATTCAACCAGTCCTTTCCCCAGCCCACCTTCTCTTTTCTTCTTTTAAGAGCATATGTCCATTTGCTTAATGCTGAGGCTGGACTTCGACACAAAGCTCAGTTTACATATTCTTTGGGCTTACCTGAAAGTGTTCTGTGGCCATTCTTTCTCTTCCTGTGATTCTTGTCTTCCTTTATTTCCGTGCTCTGCTTCACACCTTGTGAATTGGAAAGGTATATATGGCAATTTGGTTTATTAGGTATATTCTGTCTTGTCTCCAAATATCTAATGCATGAGTTTGTAGTTCTTACCAATTTGGGCAGACACTGCTTTAGGAGGTACATTCCGAACAAGTGAAGAGCCCGAAGCAAGTTTAGCCTCTGTTGGTTTGTCTTCTTTTCCATAGCTGTCAGTTGATACTCTAGAATAAACTAGATTTCAAATACCAGATTGTTGGGAGGGTGAGGCTGTTGTTTGTTGCTGGAGTTTTTTGTTTTGTTTGGTTTTGTTCTTGACAAAGCTGTTTGTGTAATAGACTGTTTTCCTCTAATGGAAATTTTAAAATGTTTTAGGTTGGGGTTTTGTTGTGGTTCTTTTTTGTCTGTTTTTTGTCCCTCTGTTTTGCTTTTTGTTTTGGTTTGGTTTTTTTTCCTTATGCATCTATGCTCTGTGATTGTCAGGGAAATGAAATTTCCTGTTTTCAAAAAACTGTTAGCTTGGTAAAGTTGTAGACAGAAGTAACACAGCTTCTCACTCTAGGAAAATTACATACTGAGCATAAACTCTAGTTTCTGTATAGGCCTATATGAAATTTTGATAAAGTTGCTCCCTTAATTAAAGTCCTGACTCACAAGCTGTATTCAACTCTACATTCACTACTAATCTTGAGCTTCATCTGTTTTCATGTATAGAAAAAGAATTCTTATAAGAAAAGGGAGACTATTTTAAAGCTTTAGAAAGAAATGAAGAAAATTCTCTGGTCTTGGAAGCGTAAAAACCCAGTCACTTTGTCGAAGAGTTGAGAGTAGTCTTAAGTTTACCTACAAGAACTAATTTTATCAAAGAATACAATCTATATATATTTGGTGAAGTGTGAGGCTATAGGTGCTTTTCTTGGGAGACTTGTGAGGCTCTCCTCTTGGGAAGAGGAACCTTGTTGGATGCTTTGCCTGTGAGCTGTGCTGGGTCTATGTTGAATTTTTCTCTTGACCTGTGTCCCCTTGGCTGCGGGGGCGGGCAGTAGCTACAGTTCTCCATGATACTGAGTGTGGGGCTGCCTCCGTGTCTTATCCTCACTGGCACTGGTGTCAACAGCAACCAAGTTTGACTTGGTTTATGCAAACCAGTACATTTCCCTACTGGCAAGACCCTGTTAGAGGCCCAGCTTATATAACTACAATTTCCCAAATGTTTTATGTAGTTGGTATGGCGAGCTATAATATTGATTCTGCTGAACACTGTGGAGATAAGTGCAGTGAATTATTTCTCTGAAAGTGCGTACCATGCTGTTTTGTAGTGTCTTCCCAGAAAGTTGGCAGAATAAAAAAAAAAAAGGACAAAGAAGTGAAAACTAAAACAGGCACTGGGGTTTTTCAGAGTTCTGTCAGTTAGTAAATTAAGAAATGTTTGAATGAACAGCAGCATTTTCTTAATTTTGTCAGGACTCTGAAAGTGGGGTCTATGTTTGATTTTTCAAAAGCTGACTTACAGAATATACAACAAAAAAGGGATTAATTATTTGGTCTTCTGAAATAACTGCAATTTTACCTTTTAAGTGTCTTAAGCTGGAAATGCAGTTGTCTTGTCATAAAATTTACTAATGATATGTTTTTTATTTCTGGATGTTGCCCGACATATCTTAGGTTCATAAGTCCTCAAAATAAGAGGAAATTGCCTCTTGAAACAACATACTACTAAAACCCCTTACTTTGGTGATTAATCAAAAACAGTGATCCAAGTTTGTAGGATGTTCACCCTTTTCTTCCACTTAGGCATTAGTGCTTCTTGTTTTGGGAAGTTCTGAAATTAATATTACTATTCTCTGAGAGAAAATTCATTTGTTTGCGTGTGGAATAATTTTGTAGAATGAGGATCTCTAGGGATCTATATACCTGAAAGGCTAAAATCAGATATGCAAATATTCAGGAAATAAATCTGAAAAGAAGTGCAGCTCTGAGACAAACACAACTTGAGAATAGCCCCTCAGCCTATCCTATTTTTCTTGCAGCAATTTAAGGTCTAGTCATATAGCAGATGTGTCAGCTATAGTCTGGATAGGTGATTAGAGGGTAAATGGGATTCTTTCTCAAAGGGAGGTAGATTGGGGAATTTGTACATCTGTCACTAAATCTCTTTTATTTTTATTTTTTTTCTTCGGTATGTTTCTCAAGATTGAACTGCCTTGATAAATTGCCTGAAGCTACTCTGCTACAGATTTGTAATGTGTTTTTTTTGTGTGTTTTTTTTTTGTTTTGTTTTGTTGTTTTGGTTTTTTGTTGTTGTTGTTGTTGTTTTTGTTTTTTTTTTTGCATAACCTGATTGATAGATGTTGCCAGAACTGAAAAGGGGTTTTGATTTGGTGTTGGTACTGCCACACCTATCCCAGCACAAGGGTATTGATTTGTGGTTGTAAGTACATCCATCCCAAGTGAGCCTGTAACAGGAGGAAATAGTTGTTTCCAGTTGAATGAATAATGAATTGGAATACACAGTGAATTAGTTGGATACTCTGCATTGAGTTCCAGTGATTGAAGACTGCCCAAAATATAGGCAGTATACTGAGAACTTAATGAAAACTATGGAAAACCGACAAGTACAAGCACATGTTTAACTTTTTCTGTAGAATGAGATATTTCTGAAATGTACATAGCTCTGTTTTTATGCATCAAGCTTGTTCATTTTTAATGAGCTTACCATAAAAAAACCTTACACTTTCATGGAAGAGATTTTGCTTTGGAAACTGTATTGTTTGCAGTCTCTTTAACCCTTAAACTATCGGTAGAAAGCAATGGAAATTCTCTTAGTGGTTAAAATTAGGAACAGAATCTGCTGGAAACAGAACAGAGCTAAATATCAAAAACTTTCATCTTTATTAGAACCTTTCCTGACTGTGTAATGGGAGCAGTGGTGGATCAGTAGCTGAAGATTCTTGTGCTTGGTGTGTGAAAGTTATGTTAAAAACCCACCAACAAACCAAAGTTTAAATAGTATTTGCTAGCTTGTTTGAAATTTAACTTCAAAAAAGTATTGGAAAACTTAAGCAAATTTGCTGTTGACTGTTAAATGTATAAGTCTGAAAACCAAATTATTCCATGCTGTCTCTTAACAAGTTAAGATATGAGTTACAGTTTTTTGTATTGAATTACAGCTGGTGTATTGACAGCTGCATTGTACATAGAATAGTCTTAAAATGGGCCTTGGAATACTATCTCAGTGTGTTCTTTGTATATGAGTTGCATAGATCATTCTTAAATTTTTCTCTTGACTAATTTTCTGTCTTGCAATGTGCCACCAACTTAGCTTCTTTTTTATTTCCCTTTTTGTGTAAAAAATGGAAGATTTTTGCGGTAGTAGTCAGAACTAAGCATGTTTGTATGAGAGACTGAATATATATAAACTGACAGGTGCGTGGTACAGACCTGTACCCTGTAGGCCTTGAGCTAATCATTTAATGTGAAGTTGCGCACAAGTGCTTGGTGATTTTTTTTTTTTCTTTCTTGGAAATCTACTTGTTTGATTAATATGTATTCCTTCATTTAAGATTGCCAGTGTTTTCTCATTTGTTGAATTAAAAAAAAAGGAAGTAATAGATGCTGAAGAAAGAAGACTTCTTGGTTTTCCTTTAATCATCTTTATCATATTCGCTGTCACAGATTTTCTTCTTACTATAGCTAATCACAGCCAAAACTTGAGGTCTTGATGAAGATTCTTATTTGACTGACCCATCAAGTGTGGGGAATCTTTGTTGAAAGTGAAAAATTCTGAACAGTCTTACCTACAGAATTCTGTATGATTAATTGCTTGAAGAATAGGAGTTAATGTCTCCCATTTCATGTGGAATAAAGTAAGTATTGTAAAAGAGGCAAACCTGGCAAATCATTTACATGATAAGTACTCTTAAAATAAGCTCCTTGTATTCCTGCTGCCAAGCAGAAGCAATAGTAGAAGCCTTCATTGCAAATGCATGAGACAAGTTTTTAAGAACCTTCACTAGGGTGGCTCTCCAGAAGATTATCTCACTGATGAAGTTTGGATTCAACAGGATAGCCATAATAAGAATGTATATCTGTTGAACTGAGTGTTCAGAATTCTACTTTTACTGTATTTAATGGGACGAATAGAAAAAAGAGATGCTTTAGGACAAAGCAGTATAATTGTATGCTTTTGTCAGAGCATCAGTTTTCTTGTAGGTCTCTGATGGGGACACTACAGTTTTCCTACTTACGTATACAAATTTATTCTTTTTTCACTTTTTATTGAATGGTTTTGAAAACTTGTGGTGGAAGGAACTGCACAAACTTTAAGTAGATAGACTAGATACTAAGAGAAAAAATGTATTTAGTTTTTGTTTGTTTGTTTTGGGTAAGACTGTTTTTTAAGGAAATTTAAAATTGGTTTCATCTCCACTGTTCTTTGTCATGTGCCTGTGAGTTTTCTCCAAGCGTGTACTAGACAAATAGACATTAAAGTAGACTGAAAGGTGACTGAACCTCTGGACTTTGTATTGTGGTCAGTTGCTTGAAGCCCAGTTGAAAGCTGGTCACTAACAGTGTGCCCTAGAGGCCAGTCTGTTTAACATCTTTGTTGTGACCTGGGTGATGAGGCAGAGCACACACTCAGCAAGTTCGTAGCCAATACAGAAGAGTGACAAGGGGTTGATAAAACAGATGGGTGTGCTGCTCTTCAAAGCTGGACAGGCTGGAGGAATGTGCCACACGAACCTCATGCAAAGGCCTATCTGGGGCAGCACAGCAAGGACGTGGTTAGAATCGACTGGCTGGAAAGAGCTGGGCACTAAAGGCCCCGGGGTCCTGACAGACACGGGCTGAACCTGGGCCAGCAGCGTGCCTTTGGCAAAGAAGGTCAATGGCACACTAGACTGTGCTGGAATGAGTGTCACAGCAGTGCACGGAAGGTGATCCCTCCCCTCTGCTTTGTGCTGGTGAAACATACCTGGAGTGCTGGGTCTGGTTCTAAGGCTCCTCATATGAAAGTCATGGATGTAGTGGAGCAAGTCCAGCAAAAGGCCACTGTGTTGAGGGGGCTGGACCATCTGTCATACTGGGAGAGGCTGAGAGCTGCGACTGTTTAGCCTGGAGAAGGGAAGGCTCAGGGGGATCTTATCAATGTATGCGTACACCAGATGGTGAGGAGTAAAGAGGTCTGGGCAGGCATATTCTTAGTGGTGTCTCATGAGAACAGAAGGCAATAGGCACAAACAAAAACATGAGAAAACACTTTTTTTTTTTTTTTTTT
>VWZS01004857.1:634644-727922 GCA_013397075.1 Rhabdornis inornatus
TTTTTTAATGCTGTGAGGATGGTTAAATTCTGGCACAGGCTGCCCAGAGATGTTGAGTCCTTGTCTTCCTTGAAGACATTGAAAACCCACCTGAGCAAGGCCCAGAATAGTCTGTTCTAGCTTTGCTTAGGGTCTAGGTTAGACTAGGTAACCTCCAGATGGGTCTTTTGACCTCAGCCTTTCTGTGATACATGGTGTTTCTACAATAGCTACTGTGTCGAACCTGTGAGCTGTGGGTGTTAAATGTCAAGACTAATAGTCATTATTGTGTAAATACTGAGATGTAGCTAGGAACTACAATTTTTTTCCATTGCATGATTAGTACCTGTAGGTTACTGGAATGTATCCCAGTAGGCCACTACAGACTTGTCCTAGATTCATCTTGAGCTTGGTTTTGAAAATAAACCTGGACTCTCAACTGGTGACTGTGCCACCTTCTGCTTACTTTATGATTTTGGTTCTATAATCTAATGTTTTTAAAAAAGAGTGGAATTAGTGATAACTCTTAGCATGAACATGGATTTTATTTTTTTGATTAAAAATCGAGTTGGTTTTTTTTTTTCACAGGAAGGGAAGAGAAATTACTTCAAGGTAGTTTCTTTCTGGGAAAGTAACTCAAATTCTTCTGCAGTTATTAAAAACTCCATTATTCTGGTTGGAATTTCCTTTATTTATTCTGGAAATTTAGCATTAAACTTCCAGAAGTGATTTGTAGTTAATGCCTTCTAGAAAGTGGAAAGATGCTGTAGATAAAAATACTGTGTTGGGAGTCTTGGAGTGTATGTTTTTCACTAACATTTCTTTCCTGCATAACTGTGGACTTGCTTGGAAGGCTCCATGCCTTTCCTTCCTTAAACAAGTCTGGAAAGTAGAAAATCAATTATGAGCAAGCAATGGATTTGTTTTCCAGTCTGCATTTCAGAACACTAGCGAAGATTTCTTCTTTGATCCATTAGGGGCCGAGTGGTATATTCTTATCTGCATGGTCTCATCTGCTGTGAGGAACCACTAGATACTCAGATTGCATAGAGTCTACAGAAATTCTTGAGGAAATTAAACTCAAAATAGATCAGGCGTTGAGAGGAAAAGACTTGCAGGCAGAGAGAGTGGGAAGAATGAACTTTGTTTTGGTGGGGAAGATGAAACTGGGAAGACCTTTTCTCTGGCTTGTCACATTGTACTGATGTTTTTTTGGGAAAACTGAATACAAAAAAATGCTTTCATCAGCTCAACACTTGAGGACTCTTCAGTAAGAATGAATAGCGTGTGTGAGTGTTAATAATGCTGACTATGCCTTGCTTTCAGGTTTACAAGCAAACTAAGAGCAAGAAAGATCATCTTCCTTTAGTGTCAACTTCATTTACAATTATCCAAAAGTACTTGTGACATTTTCAGGTGATGGCACTCAGAAATATTGCTTTGGATATCCTCTAGAGCAGATTACGAAATGGAGATGCTTCATTTTACTTTACATTTCTGCAGTTGTTCTGTTGTTCTGTGTCTATCATCCCTGCTTTACTTTCTTCCCCCCTTGCCAAATAAAAGAAGAAACAAATCCCTTTCATTCTAAATATTTAAAGTCAGTTCCCAGTATTAGTGAGTATTTCTACAAAAATTATGTTTTCCTAAAAAGCAGGACAACTCAGCTTGCATACCCTTAGTTATTAAAAAGCTATGTGTTTCTAAGCCGTGTATTGAAAAATCTAAAACTAGGCAATGATCAGACATGTTTTCATCATAAACATCTAGTGAAAAATAAGTGTTTAAAAACATGACACTTCAGATCATGAAAGTC
Source organism: Rhabdornis inornatus (assembly GCA_013397075.1). NCBI lineage: Eukaryota > Metazoa > Chordata > Aves > Passeriformes > Rhabdornithidae > Rhabdornis > Rhabdornis inornatus. The sequence continues at coordinate 636,440 of VWZS01004857.1, forward strand.
AATAAGGGGTCAGATTTGAAGGTGAAATAGATTAAAATTTAAGAGCAAGTTTTTAGTCTTGAACGGTAATGAAAGTTAGCTTGAATGATGAAGCAAGGAAATAGATTTAGAAGGAAATGGGACAGTAATTTTTTAGAATTTGGATTATTTTGAGTGTTATGACTTACTCTATATAGTACAGATAACTACATGACTTAAATGTTTCTTTCTGATGAAAATAAAGTAGATGAAAGTATAGATTGTGATTGTATGGAGGGTAATTTAGCTCAGTTTGGTAGAAAAGGGAGACTTAAATTATAATTTAGATCAATATAATAGCTTATGACTGAATTAGACATTGCTTATAGTGGCCTTTTCAAAAAAATGATTGATTTTAGAACAAAATGGAAAAACTTAAGCTTTGCTTTCAGACAATAAATGGAATCAGCTGACTAATATTCGCCCTTTCATATGATTGGGTTTTTTCTGTCCAAATTGAGATTCTCTAAATGTGATGGAATTGTTATTGAAATATACTTTGCAGAAAATTTCAACTTCTGTTCATCCTTTTAGGCTCTCATTGCTTTAATGTTGGTGGATGTCATCCTTTAAGGCATTTGATCCTACTGAAGAGAACTCACTTCCTCAGTGCTATCTCTCATATTTTGCACAAAAAGGCTGTTTTTCTTCTGTGGATGCTTTTTCAAGGAGTAATATTGCTTTGCTTTTTGTTAAGAAAAGGAATAACTGGTGAATTAGAAAGTGTATTTTCCTTCTAGAAATGCAGAGTGAGAGAAATTTCCAAATAACATTGGGAAAAAATTCCGGCTTCATTAACTGTGGCTTGACTGACTATTAGGATGTAATTTGATGACACTAAATACAGAAATTGGAAAAGGAAAGGATGAACTTATTGTAGCTAGCAGGTGATTAAAGGAGATGGAAATATGACATCTCTCTTTTCTCTGTAATGTAGCTCTGAAACAATGCTGATGATTTGGGATGAAGAAGTAATTTTTAAGTCATAGTGCTGAAGTAGTCTTGGAAGCATTGTAAAGAACTGTTATATGTTGATAACATTTGTATAGTAGAGCTCTCCTGATCAGTTAAGCAGGTGTGAGGTTTAGTACCACTCAACTTGATTTACAAGTGTTGGTCAAGTTTAAAAATAAGGGTTGATTTTCTAGGAGCCATTACAAAACATTTAAACTGTTTTCTGCTAGAATTTGTTCCCATTCTGACTAACTTTTGAAGCTGTTTCTAAACAATTTTCCCTCTTTCATAACAGTCTTTCTTCAATGTTTTAATGTGTTATATTGAAACCTGTCATGATGAAAATGTTTTTGATGCCGTAATGAGATTGAAACTTACATTGAACTCTATTTTGACTTAGTCTGCAAGCTGGTTTTACAGTTTGTCACAGAAAGCAAACTTACGTGCAGCTAGCAAAACTAAATGTCTCAGTCACACAGGTAATAAATGTGTTGCTTAGAAATGGCTGTGTTTGAGAGCAGTGCAACATAAATGTACGTCACTGGATTGCTGAGCCCTGTAAACTTATGTAACTCCATTAGAGACAGCAATGCCAGGGTAGAACAGCTGAGCGTTTCTCTCAGAAATAGATGTCTAGTAGTAGCCAAGTGAGGGATTAAGTGCCAGGTCTTACAAAGCACTAATGGTGATGTCTCCCCTAATTTGGTTTATAGTAAAGAGTTGCACTTTGCTTCTATCCAGCTGCTTCTTGTCTTTCTGTCGAGATCTTCAAGTCTACTTCTTTCATCCTGGAAAAATTATCTATGTTCTGGCTTGTGCATACAATTCTAAGGTATTATACTCCTGAAAATTAGTTGAATTCAATCTGACCACTTGCCTGTCCATCTGCAGCATTCTTTAATGGCCATCTTGGCCACTGACTGGAGATGTTTGATGTTACTGAACTGCATACCCAACCCATCTCTCGTAGACCTGTGATATTATCTTGATACAGCTCTTCCCATTTAATTGGTATTTCGTGTTTGTTTGACATCACAACTGCTTGTTTTGCACTTGAATTTTTGCCTCAGCTGAAGATACTCAGAAGGTTGTATCATATTTCATAAAGGCATAAAGTCATTACTGTGGGGAAAGGCATCCAAGATTGAGTCCGGCCTATGACCAAACATCATCGTATCAACTAGACCACAGCACTAAGAGCTGTGTCCAGCTGTTTCTTGAGCCCCTCTGGGGGTGCTGACTCCGCCACTTCCCTGAGCAGTCCATTTCCAGTCTTGACAACCCTCTCAGTGAGAAATTCCTCCTGATTTGGGTGGTGCAGCATTGTATATGTTTGTCACACCTTAGACAGGTCATGATTCTTTTAAAAACCTTTTTAAAGAGAACTGTATTTTTCTTCCTTTTCTCTCCTATTTTTTATTTTATTTTGATACATATTTGTAAGAGATATCTGCTCTTTTTCTTCCTCAGAAAACAGGGTAAAGTTATTAAATTCCTTTGTTCCATTATAATTTGTTGTGATGAGGAAAATACCCCACTTTTCCCTTTTCTGCAGCACATCCAAAATAACCATGTAAGTAAAAAAAGGAATTTTCTTCTAACCATATCAGGATGTCATCTATTCCTGTATCCAGTATTATATTTACTCTGCTTAATGGGATGGGGTTGCTCTCAAATCTCTTTCTGTCACTCTCACATATGTGCTGATGCCTCTGTCAAATCCCCTTTTGTCCCCCTACGATTGTATTTCACTGATGAGACCCACTCTTGGAAGCACCCAGCTGCTAGAGCAGAAGGAGCAACAGGTCCTGATTGCCCACTTGACCTGTTGTCACAGGTGAGCTCCTTCTCAGTTCTTGGCTACTGATTGCTAAAATCACTTGTAAGATCACAAATTGTTGTGTCCTGGCCCTCAGGCCTTAGGTTTAAACCAGTCTTGGCTGCCTGGCTTCTGAACTTGTGAATTCCATTCTCATGTTGCTGCTCAGTGTGTTGGGCTATCAGAAGAGGTGCAGGTAATGGGCTCCTGTTGTTGAATCTGGTTACGGAGTGCTCTGCAGCTGTAGCTTTACCTGCTGCCATGCTTTTGATTTGTGCTACCTGATTGATAAAGGCTATCCCTGTTCCTGAGTTTGGACAAAGTGCGTAATTCCAAGATAGGCTGTGGTCCTGATGAGCTCCCAGAAAGCCTCTCATTTGCTGTCTGGTATGACTCTAGGGGAAAGGAGAAGGGCCACAGTGAATGAATGCCCTATTCGGCCACGCTGACCACTCTGTCCCTGTGTCAAGGCACGCTCTGCACCTCTTCTTTGAGTGAGGACATCTCCTGCCCCACGATTAATTGGACTGTGGCATGACTTTTTCTGATAATTAAATATTAAGGTACAGGCACTGTAATAATTTATAAACATGCTGAGCTGTAAATGCAAGCAGATCTTTTAAACCAGTAGGATTTTCAGAGAATTCAAGAGTTAATATTTCAGTGTGGGCCATACACAAATAAACAAAACACAGGAAGGACTGTAAGTCAAGTTGTTAAATGTGATACTGATCTGTACTTGGCAGTTCTGAAAGTAGAAATGGATTATCAGCACATCAGATTACTTGAAGAGCAGGTATTTAGGAGCATGAAGAAAGCTCTTCTAGGTGTATGGGCCCCTGTGAGGTGTTATATCTACTGTATATAGTAATAAACATCAGGAAACCTGAAAATAAAAAAATATTTTTTCTCTGTTTTATTCTCAGTGTAGATGTTGGTGAGCAGTGCATGACCTTGGACTTACCCTCTTTTACAGAAAATTAACTATAAGTGTCTATCAATAAGTGGGAAAATGAAAAATTTCTTCTTATCCAAAGGTAGAGCCCTAGATAGTAGTGAATATCTGTTAATGCTCAATACTTAGAAATTATGTTGAGCATCATAGTGTCATTCTCTAAATAATTAATTGTAAACAACAGTCATTAGAGATTGCTTTGGAAAGCTAGTTGCTGTAGTAAAAAGAATCCAGTATTTTTGTTCAGAGTTTCTAAAGGAATAAAATACTGAATTTTACTTAGGCATATATTGAGCTAACATATGAAGACTGTTGACTAGCATAAAGGATATTTTAATAATTAATTTCATGTGAAAGTGGTTTTTTTAGGAAAAAAAAATTCAAGTTCTTGTCCTCTGTGGATTTCATCTCAAAGAAAGACTGGTCTAGTTAGACCAGCTTTTTGGGGAGAGTTGCTATTGGCAGGGGACACTTCTTTTACAGCTGGAGACCATATTTGTCCCTTCTCTGCTCATTGTACTGTGGCTCTAATGCACTGGCCCAGGTATTTAGAAAGATTTGCAATGAGCCACGGAGCTGAAGAACAGGTGTCTTCCTTCCACCTTTTCTGTGATGTCTAAGAAATCCTGGCCTAAAGTTCTAGGCTTGTTTCTGTGTTTATCAGCAATACAAAGATCTTGACTAACAAAGCATCTTTTATTTGTGAGATTTTCCGTAAGGAAGCAAAAGATCTTTCTAGATAAATGGATGTTTTTTAAAACTGGAATTGAAAAAGGAAAGAAGAAAGATGGGCATAGATAGGTTTTGAGGTTTGGATTTTTTTTCCTATACGTGTTTTAACTGTCTGTCTACTTTTGTAAGACTGTACTCTGTGATTGTAGTCAGCTTTTATGAAAAGCAGTTTTAAGTAGCTTTGAAGTACTTTCCTGTATCAGTGTATTCTTAGAATGTACGAAGGAGAAATTTGCCCTGTAAAACAAACCTTTCCTGGCTATTAACTTGGGTATTTTATTTTGTCTTAAGCTGATCATAATGTGTAAATTTTAAATGCTTAAATATAACATATGTGTAATTTTTTTACATTATTTGGTCAACTGGAAGAAAAGGGGAAAAATTAACGCAATACCCATTGTACCAAAAATAATATCATTGTTTTGGACTATCGTAGAGGAAACATTTCTACATAAAATTAATGATAATGCTTGCAATTTTTTAATGTTTCTTACCGATTTTTGTAGACTGAACTTTTCTGTTTGCAATCTGCTGCACTTCTTACAGTTTCTCAGCATATGTTACTTCTTCCTAGGTGAAGTAATTCTTACCTACCTACAGAGAGCAAGGGTAGGTCAGGCTCACTGGTCCACATCTAAATTGTTAGCAGGTTATGCACAAGCATTTCTTGTTGGCACTGTACTTGTGTGGTTCGTTCCAGAGACAGGCAGCACTGACAAAATCTAGGGATGCCTCTGGAGGCTCTGGTGTTTCAGACTGGTGTTCCGGCAGCAGCATCCTGGGAGCACTGGGAACATAAGAGCTCACCTGAACAAGGCTGAACATGTTGCTCTGACCCAGGGACTCACACATCAAGTCTGAAAACTAGGTTTACCAAAGTCATAAGGTTGATGTTTGTGTAAGATGTGTAGTGATGTTTTTCTCTCATAGGTATCAGCTCTTGTTTGCGTAAAATTAGAGAAGATGAACCATAAACATTTTTTGGGATATTTTCATAAAATCATAGACTATGGTTTTCTATGCTGCAAAATAATTTGCACTCAATTCTAGTATTAAGGTGAATTACACATTTGTAATTAGAAAAGCATTTTCTCCTGGCTAAATTGCTGACAGGGGAGCAGATGACCAAAGTACAGCTGACCATGCAAGAGTTGGTTAGCTTTCCAAAACATAACATCTGGTTTGGGGTAAAAAATATTTGTCAGCCAAATGTTCGTCTTTCAGCCGCAAACAGTGTGGAACAGGAATTGTTGTTTGTATTCCATGCAGCTCAAAACACTAAAGCTAGCACAGGGACTGACTTACTTCACCTTACCACATAGAACATAACTAAACAATCCAATAATTACTGGCATAACCAAGGTTATTGCTGTTACTGGTACTAACTTACTCTTGTTGTAGCTCTTCGACCATACAGTGTTTCGGTAGATTCTTCTTAATAATTATGTTACTGTTTTGTATAAAAAGTATTAGCTGGCAATCTCGGTATCCTTATTGAGAGTATGGTTCTGTCTGGCCCTCTGAAATGATATGCTGACTGTACAGTAAAGCATGATTTTTTTTTCCTGTCATGTGATAATAATTGCTATGTACAGTTAGAGTAGAGCTGGAAAAATATGAATTACTCAAATAAGCAGTTTATGGTTCTTAGTATTATGCAGTTATACTAAAAAAGCTGCTGATGTTTTTTAAAGCATTTACAAGCATTCTTAGCAGGAGTTCACGCTCTCATTTAAAAACAGAGAATGCAAAACTTGTTTTACCTGCCTCCAACATTTGCAACCTTACTGTTTTTCAATTTTCAGAAACTTACTTGAGAAGGGACTATTTATTTTAGCTAGAACTTTAAAGGTATTCATTTGCTCCAAGGTACTTCAATTTCTGCTTGCATTTCATTGAAGTGCTGTTAAGTTGCTTTTGCTTCAGTTAGTACAAATTCTTTTCCCTGTGTTCCTGTGTTAATACAGTGCATCAAATTCTCAAAGATAAAATCAAATACAACTATTCCATTTCTTTAAAAATACCGAGATTTATGGTAATTTGATGGCGCTGGAATTCAGGCTGCTATAAGGCATATATTATGATGCAACATTCAGTTGCAGGCATTTTATTTTTACATTTCCCGTAAGATATGAATGCTCTCCATTTAGGGAACAAGTCGTGCTTGAATTTGAATTGAATTTGTTGCTGTTCAGTGCTTTTAGTAGGGAGCAAGTAAATTATGAGAATTTAAAGATATCTTCTGAATGTGGCATTGCACATGGATTTATTTTTCACTTGGAGTTTTCAGTGAGGTTTCCACTGCTAAATCATGACACCCTTGAAAATGCTTTTTGATTTATACTTTCTGCAGATCATAGTGGTGCATAACTTGAGACTGGAACACTGCCTGAAGTGAAGAACATTGTGGCACTTCTATGCACAAGGACAAGAGTCAAGGCTGTTTTGAGTGTGGGATTTGACCTAGTGTTCTGCGATTGCTTGTTATAATGACCTGATCCTAAGTGTGAGATTTATTTTTATAGTACGTTTTAAACTACATTGTCCAGTTCTAACCAAAACTAAGGCCTATTCATGCAAGATAACGCACATAACATTTAGAAAAACCCCAAACCCTCTGTTTTCAAGTAATTTTTTATATTAATGAAGAAGTTGAGCACTAGATGCCATTAAACCAACAGGAAAACAAACCTTTGGGATCCAGTAGCTGAGACTGTTGGTAATAGGAGGGAGGTGAAAACTTTGTGATCAGAAGTTACTGTTGACATCACCAAAGACAATAAGAATGTAAATGGTTGAAACCTTGGTTGAAGGGCATTTCAGTGATAGTTGTGATTTTGCTCATGAAATTGCATGTGATTTAGTTGTCCGTTTTTTCAATGTTTTGGTAGAGTTTTGTGAGTCTCTGTACCATGAAACTCCTTCAAAATAGGAAATTTAATTTTACCTTTTTTATCTGGGGAGAAAGAAAGCCAAAAGTGTCCTTGATACCTGCAGATATGTAAGAAGTACTAAAAACAAGTTCCAAACCTATGGAAAACCTATGTTTTTCCCCTCTTTCATTAAATAGCACATACATATTTTTAAAAAATTGAATTAGAATAAGAGAAAGTGGTTTTTTATGATAAAGTTAATTCCTTATTATAAAGGAATTTATATCCTTGCAAAAAGATAAGTGAGTCTGGGGAGCATTGGGTTTTTTTACATCTAATGCTGTTTCAGAACTTTTTGCTTTTTCTTTTTTTTCTTTTCAATTGTAATCTAAAGCCTGTCCTGTTGGGATTTTGTGCTCAGGTAACAGAATGGGGTATGTTATTTTAGGCATAAAATATAGAATAAAGTGTCTGGACCTTTGTTCGAACAAACAAACAAAAGAACACCATGGCCAAAGTCTTGAATCTGCTCTTTCACTTATGAGAACTCTTTTAAGCTTTGTAGCTCATGTGAACAGTTGTCTGTAGACACTTTCTCTAGTGCATAGAGGCTTTTGCTTGGTGTCAGGAGAGCAATTCTGTGCCTTCTTCATATTTCCCAGCCTTGAGGGCAAGTCAGTGCAACCCTCCTCTGTTGCCTGGTTCAGTGCTGATGGAGGACTGGTCTAGGTTCTGTCCTCAGTAAAAAAATGAAAATCCTGTGCTGCTTCTTTGTTGTTTTTGTTGCATTTTATTAATTTTTAAGATACACAAGTTATGCTAATCAGATTTTTTTTGTTGTTCAGATGTGTTTTATAGCTCTGCTGCCTGTATATCTAGGAAGTATGGGGGTAATTGCTGGAGTTCTTGAAGCAAAAGATTGCATTAACCCCACCAATTGCTTGAATAGTTTATTCACTGATTTATACAGATACAGACACACATACTTATCTGTACTTCCTAGTTAAAAACCAAGACGATGATCTACTATGTTGTGGTGCAGTTGAAACATCCCTTAGGATATATCTGGTTATCTTAAAACTTTCATTGAATGCTGGTGGTTTTGCTGCTTTCACAGCCTTCTTGAATTGCCTAGCTCCCTGGGCTCCCCAGATTGCTGACTGCCCTGCCCTGAACTTTTCTGTTCGACCGACTTACTAGCTGGGAAGTCGGTGAATTTATCTTGTGAGGGACATAAGACCTTAGGATACACAGAATGTTTACTAGATAAACTGTAAAAAGTGAAATTGTATCTGGGCAACCATCAAGATTATAATCCAAAATAACTAGTGTTTGCATTTTAGATGTTTCTGAAATTTAAGAACTCATAGCATTTGGAAAGGAGGGATCTGAGATACATTTTTTTTTTTTTTTCCAGGTTAATTTCTTGTTGTGATATATACTCTGTTATTTTCCAACAGAAGACCTTGTCAATTTTTTTAGTGCTTTGAACTATTTTAAATAAATTCAGGATTTTTAAATGTGCTTTTTCCCCCAGTGTATTTACAGCAACAAGATGGGTATAAAGATGTTTTTCTTAGGATTTAACAGATAACCAGGATGCCGTTTCTCTTAATATGCTATTATTTAATGTTTGCAGGTAATATATGCTTTGAACACTAAAAATGATGAACATGAAGCAGCTATCCAAGCTCTTAAGGATGCTCATGAAGAAGAAATCCAACAAATTCTTGCAGAGACCAGAGAGAAGATCTTGCAGTATAAAAGTAAAGTGGCAGAAGAAATGGATCTCAAGAGAAAGATTCAAGTTTTGGAAGAGTCACTGGAAGATCACAAAAAGATGAAACATCAGGCCTTGACGGAATTTGAAGCATATAAAGATAGAGTTGAAGATATGCAGCTTTGTGCAGAAGCTCAGCATGTCCAGCGTGTAGTGACCATGTCAAGGGAAGTAGAAGAGATCAGAAAGAAATTCGAGGAAAGGCTGCGAAGTTTCATACAGTTGCAAGTACAGTATGAGAAGGACAAGCGTACAGCTCTGGAAGACTTAAAGGCTGCCCACAGGCTTGAAATTCAAGAACTTCTGAAGACTCATCAGAGTCAGAATGCTACTTTAAGTAAGGGGCAAGAAAAGCTGGAGGAATTGCATAGACTGGAGCTGGAAGACTTGAACAATAAAGTTGAAGAGTTAAGGCTGGAAAGAAAAAAGCTTATTGAGGACTATGAAGGCAAACTCAGCAAAGCACAGTCCTTCTATGAACATGAACTTGACTCTTTGAAAAGATCTCAGCTTTTTACAGCAGAAAGTCTACATGCTTGCAAAGAGAAAGAAGTGGAGCTAAGAAAAGAATTTCAGAACCAGGAAAGTATGTTACGGAAGAATCTGGGGAAACTTAAAACTGAATTGCAAATGGTCCAGGATGAAGCTGCCAGTCTACGGGAAAAATGCCAAAAACTTCAGGTGGCTCTTGGTACTGCAGAAAACAATGTTCAGGTGAGACTGATGTTTTTCCCAAGACTGTGAATTTTCTTTTCCTATAGAAGCAGTCTTTCCATGTGGCTGTTAGGTTGAGGAGGTAATTGGAGTGTGTAAATTTAATTTTCTATCACTCATACTTGCTTGTCATCTTCTCCAAATTTTTTTCATATATTTCTTTAAACTTAATTGTTTAATTAACAATATATTCACCAGCAGCAACTGAAGTACTGCACACTCTTTCAATATGTTACTAGGTTTGACTCAGTAGAGTTAACTCAGGTAGAATTAATTTTCTCCATAGCAGCTTGTGGGGTGCCATGTTTTGGATTTGTGTTGGAAACAGTGTTTCAACACAAATCCAAATTTGTAATTCAGAAATGGTTTAGTTATTGCTGAGCTGTGCTTACACAGAGTCAAGGTCTTTTTGGCTTTTCACCCCACTCTTCCATTGAGGAGGATGGGGGTGTACAAGAAGCTGGAATGATTCACAGCCAGGACAGATGACCCCAGCTGACCACAGGGATATTCTATATCATATGACATAATATTCAGCATATAAACCTGGGGGTGGCTGAGCATCTGCCTGGTGAATGAATTCCTTGTTTTACTTCGCTTGTTTGTGTGTGGCTTTTGTTTTATCTATCAAACAGTCTTCATCTCAACCCATGAGTTTTCCCACTTTTACCCTTCTGATTCCCTTCCCTGTCCCAGTTTGGCAGGAGTGAGCAAGTGGCAGTGTCATACTTAGCTGCTTACCGGGTTAAACTCCAGCAGAGTTATTATAACACACTAAATAACAGTGTGTTATAATAACAGAGTTATTATAACTCTGTTATAATAACTCAAGTGGGTTGACCCTGGCTGCATGCCAAGGGCTCACCAAAGCTGCTCTATCACTCTTCTCCTCAACTGAACAGAGGCGAGAGACTATAATGAAAGGCTTCTGAGTTAAGAGGGAGGGATCACTCATCAGTTACCATCATGGGCTATACAGACCTGACTTGGAAAAAGGGAATTTAATTTATTACCAATCTAATCAAAGTAGGATTATGAGAAGTAAAACCAAATCTTAAAAGAGCACTTTCTCCCAACCCCTTCATCCTTCCTGGGCTTAACTTTATTCTCAATTCTCTGATCTCTTCCCCTACATTGATGCAGGGGGATAGTAAGGGGGGCCTACATTCAGTTCTTCACACGTTTCTGCCTCTTCTGCAAGGGGCTTCAGGAGGTGGGTTTATGGAAAGCTGCGGTAACCAGTTATATATTGATCAGTAAAGGAATTTTGTTCCCAAAGAAGAGGAAGAGTCTGGTACAGTATCTGCAGCAGATTTTAAAGTCAGGTCCTGCTCTGATCATTGTGGATGAGGTGGTCAAATGCATAATCTCACCACATCTGGTGTCTGTTTCATTACACATCCTGTACAGTGTTTTCCCCAGTTCTCTCTTCTGCTTTTGTTTCTGAAATTACTCTTTACTATTTCAGTAACTTGAATTATAAGAAATCTATATTTCCTTTTGAACCAGAACAATATTTTCTTTTCCCTCCTGCATGGCTGGAATACATTACGCTATCCAAGATATACTATTGTGAATCAGTACACCTGATTTAAGGCGTAATAAAAGTTTGGAATCATAGAACTATAGAATAGTTTGGGTTGGAAGAGACAGTAGAGATCATCTAGCTCCAAACCGTCTGCCATGGGCTGGTATACCTTTCACTAGACCAGCTTGCTTAGAGTCCCATCCAGCCTTGAACATCTACAGGGATGGGGAGTCCACAACCTTTGTGGGCAATCTGTTCCAGTGCCTCACCACCATCACAGGAAAGAATTTCTTCATAATATCTAATCTTAACCTATGCTCCTTCAATTTAAGGCAGCTTCCCCATCTTATCTCACTACATGTCTTTGTCAAAAGTTGTTTTCCAGCTCTCTCTTTTTCTTCTCCAGGCTGAACATTCTTTCAGCCTGTCTTGATAAGAGAAGTGATCCAACCCTGTGATTGATGTAGTGGCCTCCTCTGGACTTTTTCTGATAGGTCCTTGTATTTTTTGTGTTGGGGCCCCCACACTTGGACACACAGTAGTGCAGGTGGGGTCTAAAAAGAGCTGAGTAGAGGGACAGAATCACCTCCTGTGGTCTGCTGGCCATGCTGCTTTTGATGCATCCTGACATGATTGGCTTTCTGGGCTGTGAGTGCACATTGATAAGTCATATTGAGCTTTTTGTCCCAGAGTCCTTCTCCCCAGGACTAGTCTCCACCCAGCCTGTACTTGTGCTTGGGATTGTCCTGACCCAGGTGCAAGACCTTGCTCTTGGCCATGTTGAACTCTATGAGGTTTGCACAGTCCCACCTGCCAAGGTCCCTCTGGATGGCATCCCTTCCGTACAGCGTGTCGGCTGTACCACACAGCTTGGTGTGATCAGTGAACTCGCTGAGGGTGCACCCGATACCACTGCCCATGTTGCTGAGAAACATGTTAAAATGTGCTGGTCCCAATAGTGATCCCCGGGAATGTTTGATACAAGTAATGGCCCAGCTCTCATTTTATGTATCTCCACAGGTGGCTTAATTTGGGTCAGTAGTAAACACTCGGAGTTGCAATGAAGAACACTGAACTGCTGTGAGCACATAATGTATTTAACGTGAAAAACTCTCAGATACCAGAAACCAGGTTTCTAAAGTTGACCCCCAAACTCTGTGGACCATTTTATAGCTTTTAATTTTTCATATATCTTTTTGAATATTGTCACATTTCTGTTATGCGTTACTGTCATGCCATGTACCCCACTATCTTGTTCTTCAAAAAGTATTTTTGAAGCATTACATATAATACACAATGAATATGGCAATAATATTGCGCTATTTCAACTTTTGTATGAATAAAACTTGTTTGCTGAAAGGTCTCTTCTGTACCTTTTAACCTAATGCTTATTTAAACTGACGTGATTGTATATGATGGTAACAGATATTCTGTGTTTCCTCTAGGTTCTTCAAAAACAGCTAGATGATGTGAAGGAGGAGGAGATGTCATTGTTAAGCAAACACAAAGAAGTGGAAAGCGAGCTTGCAGCTGCTAGAGAGCGCTTACAGCAGCAGGCCACTGATCTTGTTCTCAAAGCCAGTATGTGTGTCAGTAACTTAATCTGGAAATGAGCTTCATCCTTTTATTCTAGCCTTTCATTTTTCTGTCAACCTCATGAAGGTTTAGAATGCCTGAAGACTGTTTAATACTTTCAGTAGAATTTTCCAACAAGTTTTGGGGTTTTTAAAACTTCTTTTGCTATTGCATGCATTGTTCTTAAATTTCCTTTTTTGTGTACTCATTTGTCCAAATGCTGTACTTTGTATGGCATGTACGTATCTTCCAGGCCTTGGAACTGTACTTGTACAGAACAATTCTGCTCTGTATCTGTTCCTCACATAGTAACTGAGCCATGCTTCCTATTCTTCCACCTTTTTTCAGTTGTCTTTTCTTTTTGGTGGTGCTGTGGTACTTTGCTTTATACCTACTGTCAGAAGATTTGCAGCTTATTGAGTAATAAATCATTTAAAGTTTTCTCTATAGCTGCTTTCTTTGCTCCTTTGTAGTTGCTGGCATGTGGAAAGGCTCAAAGAATAGCTTAAGACCTGTCTGTACACATGCAGGTTTCATTTCCCTCTTTGGCATTGTCTCCCTCGTGTGCTCAGTAGCAGGCATGGGCCTCAGTACTTGAACTTAGACACCTATACAATAGATAGGGTCTTGGGCTTAAAAAGGGGCCCCTGGCTTATCTTTGGCCTTGTTGAACTAGACCAATTATAGCAATTCTTGATTGTTTTCTACACGAATTAGCACAAGCCCATGATTAGTTTAGGCCATATGTTGGAACAATATAGTGAGCAGCAGGAGCCCAAGACTGGAAGGTCATATTTGATCAAACAGCTAAAAGGAGTAGGCTTGCTGCTGAGAGTATGTAAAATGGGAATCTGACCCTCCAAAAGGTGTTTTGTGAGGCAGCCATAGAAAAATTCATGACTATATAAAAGCCCTCTTCTCATACACTCCAAAAGCCGCTGCTGTTTCATTCCTTAGGCAGAAGCATGGGGGTTTTCACCAGGCCACCCCAAATGTAGTGGAAATAAACACCCAGGCAGATTTTCTACTACTGATAGCATGGAGTCAGCTAGCATGTGATTAAGGCCAGGCCTGGCATCCTCTGGCACTGTGGTTTTCAGCTTTACCAGCAGTCCCAATGTGTCTGTGCTGTTGCCAAGCTCAGTGGTGCTGTCAGCAATGCATCTTTGTTTTACAGTGTTATCACTGTGCAACAAGAACCAGGATCCCTGTTTCCAGTGGTGCCACCAAGCCATTACCATGTGGTGTAGTTGGCTGCCAGCCTGTTTGAAAATGGTTTCTGATGCTGGCCCACTGCCATCTCCTTGATTTGTTAGCTTACACTGTCAGAAGCCCTTCCTCAAAGAAACTGAATTCTCATACTTAATTACCATAAATAGTGTTTACCCATCGTACTGCAATTTTTGAACACTCTATTTAGTGTCTTTGGGGCATTTAAAATATTCTTCTTCTGTTTATCCTGAGATTCCCAACTTGTAAGGAAAGTGCTGCATTTCATACCTTTTTTGTAGAGCGTGAGAAGTGGGAAACCTGTCTTGTGTGTTGGTATTGCTAGTACAAAAGCTCTAGATCAGTGTGTGTGTATGCTTACAATGACCTATGTATGATATATTTGTATTACAAACTGAAAATTCTCGTATTATTATTATTATTGTTAGGTTATAAAATTTTGGGTTTGAAAATACCTTTCTTAAATGGCTGAACTTTTGAAATAAGGATTTTTAAAAAATACAGAACCTAAGCATACCCATTATGCTAAGTCTTCCTCTTCAGTTTTCAGTTTTACAAACAAAAATGTGGAAATAAGTTTTAGAATTCTTAAGGGCTTAATGCAATTAGAGGTGTGCATTTTAAATGAAATTACTATTAAGTTTGCGGCATTTTTAATTTCCAAATTTCATTATATATCTCATGGCTTTTCGCTTCACATCTGTGTCCCCAGGCAACAAAGGCTAAAACAGTTACCTTTTTGGCACATCTTGCTTTTAACAAATGGAAATAAATCATGAAGCTCAGTGATTTTGTCATGTGAGAAACAGCACATACTCTGCTTTCATAGCTGTTCCTTAGTGACTTAAATTTAAAAGCAATGCTCTGTTATAAAACTGAACTTTCATTAAATCTGTCATTTTCGAAGGTTGTCATAAAATGAGAAGGGAAACAACAGTCTTTCCTATAAATTGAGACTACAAAAAACAGCAGAAAATTATTCTGAGTAAACAATATCTCTCATCTTTCAGCTGGACCAAACTAGAAGCATCCAAAGCCTCTCCCAAAATAACAGAAATTTCTCTGCTTTAGTCAGTTACCTAAAATAATGTATACATCAAGAAGAACACACAAATTTCTGAAGTCGTAAACCTTTGTCAACTGGTTATGTGAAGGACAGATACTTATATTGTGTAGTTTGAAATTTTACTTCTTTGTTTGTTGTTTTTTTTTTTAAATATATAAAGAAATTAAAAGGAAGCTTCCAACCTGCAAGGATTAAGATCATACTTTACTATAGAGAGAGTTCTTTTTATATCTTTTAGTCATATCCCTTTAGCAAAATAAAGTGTAATTCTATACATTTTACAGCAGATAAAGCTAAGTATCTCATATGCTAAATTATGAGTTTGATAAAACAAGGACATGTTTGTCTTTAGATATCAGTGTTCTGCTTTCTGTTTTATCTATTCTAGGATAGAAATATGCAGGTTTAGGTGAGATCAGTTCATCAGTGTCCTTAGGAGTGCCTCCATCTGCTTTCCTCTGGGAATCAACATGCAACTTTGAATGAGGAAAATTGAAACGAAAGGAGCCCCAGCACAACGTGATCTACTGTTGTTGGGCATTTTACAATAAAACTAAACAAGTGAGAAGTGGAGAGGAAGATAAGTATTGCAGTGAAGAGAGAGCTTGCAAGGGAGGTCCATATGGAAGCTTCCACTAGATTTGTACTACCTCTGGAATATGAATGTGCACTTCAATTGCATGAAACCAATGCTATGAGGTTCTAAAGAGCTGTTTTGTTTTTAGGTCACATTGGAATGCTTCAAGCTACTCAAATGACTCAAGAAGTTACAATCAGAGACTTGGAATCAGAAAAGTCTAGATTAAAGGAAAAATTGTCCCAGCTGGAAGAGGAAAGAAATTTATTACAAAGCAAAACACAGAGTCTGGATGAGCGACAAAGACAGCAAATTCTGGCATTGGAGAAGGTTAAACAGCTTATTGGCTTTAGTTAAATAAAACAAAAAAACCCTAGGATTCTCAGAAAAAAATGATACTCTAATTTTTGTTTGATATGACCAGACTAGGAACAGTATGTCTGAAGTATATCTCTTGTAGCAACAAAGAATGACTAATGTAGAGTGTAAAGTGAGATTAGAGAGAAGTCGGGTGAAATGTTCAGACTGCTTTGGACAATCTTTTAACAGTATAATTCGATTTATGACCTTGTGTGTATATGCCTAGTATCTAAATTGTCTGAGGAAGGACAATGGTGAAATGATTAAAGAGCAGTTTAAAAAGCCATTTGCTGAAAATGCATTGTACATGTTTGAAAATACTAAACAGAAATTTCTCTATAGTCTTGATATCCGATTGTTGTTTTCCCAGATTAAAGAGAGGAAAAAATAGGTTTCTAGTAAGTATGTATTGTTTTGCATGGATCTTTTAAAATTGCCTTTTAGGTTACTGAATCATGTAGTCAGTGCTTAGCATTTGCTCAATTTGTTTCATATGGAAGTTAACTTTTTGCAGATTTTTGTCATCAGTAGTGTTTTTGTATTTTTTTTTTATTCCTACTGTTCAGATTTTTTTACCATTGAATAGATTACTTTTCCTGTACTTTATAGAAAGTAAATGAAGCACGGGAAACGCAACGTGAATATTATGAGAAGGAGCTGGTAAAATTACAAGCAAGATTAGAAGGAGAGGCTGCACAGTTAAAGGAGGCTCATTCCAAGACCTTAGAAGAATTGGCATGGAAACACCATACTGCAATTGAGGCTGCACACAGTAATGCTAATAAGGATAAGAAGAAACTGCAGATGGTATGTTCTTATTTTCTTAGTAATCAAATCAAACAAAAAGCAACTGTTACAGTTTACATCTTGTACTGCATGGTGTTGTTTTATGGCAGGTTTAATTTGGAATTACCTGCAGGCCTCTGAAGAAACTGCTTAGCCTTTAGAAAAACAACAAATATCTTGGGGAAAAAAAACACACTTGTACTGTCATTTGTCTGCATACAGAAGAGACGTTCTCCATTTATACAAATGTATTTTCAAGTGTAATAGTTTCATTTTCCTGGGATTTGTGACCCATATTTAGAAGGGTTGGTGTATCAAGATCACTTCTTCTGAAGGAGATGAAAGATCATATTATTATAATATTTATTTGAAATTTTCATTGGCAGTCTAGAAGTACAGGAAGATATTTTATTAGGACTTGGCTATACATGTACTCAGAAGATGACAACAGCTGTTCTGAGCTTGCATCATAAAATTATGCACTGTACAGCAACTCACTCTCCAGCAACTATGCATTTACTTTTGACTGGAATCCTGAAACTGAAAGACTTTTTTTGTTTCACAAATCTGGCTTTTTCTTTCTCAGGATGTGAGGCCCATTTTTGAATTATTATTTCCTTCTCTGATAGTATGTGTGTTATGCACAAATTTTGCCTTACACAGGAAATACAGGATTAAGTGTCTAATTCAAGGCTTTGTTATATTTCTTTTGATGTATTCACAGGAAACATACCTGTTGGAGCACATCACTAACTACAGCCAAGGAACATGGTCATAGTTAGTGATGTGCATCTCAGACAGATTTGGTTTGTTTTTGTAAATTTTTCTTTTAGCATGTTGCTTCTTGGTTCAATATTTAGTAAATCCAAAATATTTTTTGTCACCAAGTAATTGAACCAGTTCTCAGAGATAGATATGCATCTATCTCACAGGTTTACTTTCTTCAAAACTTTAAACATGCCTGTTAAGACAGTGTCTCTTAGGGTTTCTGGGTATATTTTTCTTTTATTTCAGTAAGATGTGGGGTTCTTTTTCTTTTGTTTTGTTTGCTACTAAAATAATGTCGAGAATTAAAAAAAAGGAGATCACAAACTTTTTTTCTTAAATCAATAAACTAGTTTAAATAGGGAACACCTCTCTAAGTGTGAGAAATGTGAAATGATTTTAGCAAGGAAAAACTAGCTATGAAGAGATGTTAGGATCAAGATCTCAGTCAATCAGATTTCACCGACTGCAAATCTAATCAGATTTCACTGTCTCCTCTGTCAAACCTGTCTCACTAAGCACATGTTGTGGTGATCAAGTAATCCAAGGAAGAAAACAGTCAAGCTTAAATGCGGAGCAGAGTCGAATTTTATATGAGGAAGAAGCGTGGTACCAGGAACCTTGGGATAGAGGACATGAGGATTCATTGGGAATGGAAGCTTGCGAAGTGCATCTGGGGAACAGAAGAGAATTCAGCAGAATTAGAGTAGGACTCAAAAATGAGCTCAAATATTTCTTTTTGCTTCAGTATTTCCATCTATAAAATGAGCTGTAAAAATGGCATCAGGAGGATCATGAAAATAGAGTTGCTAATAATTTTGCAGTACTGCACAGCTGTACTGACAAGTATCATCAGAGAAATAATTACTCTGTTATCAGAATAGGATCTAAATACACCAGTGGAATTTTGTAGGCAGCAGATTTCAGCATGAACAAGACAAATTGATCAAGTTTCACTGAGCAAGGAGTATTTATGCCACGTGTTGACTCATGTGGACTCAGTGAAGAAGGCAGGCACTTGTTATGTTGTTTGGTAATGTGTTAGTGACAGTGTAACCCTCTGTTTTGTCACTCTGTCCAACTTCTACCATGAATGAAGAGGTTGTGTAAGCAGTGTACACAGAAATTATATATTGCCTACCACATACCCTAGAGCAGTGCCAGAACTAAAAGCTGCTTAATGTGCTTACCACGCCCTGCAAAACGCTTGAGGCATCTTTGGGTTTGGAAGAGGAAGGCTTGGGCTCTGTTGCTTCTCGGAGTTGGGTGGGTGACACTACATTGTTGTCTTGCAGCAGGAAACGCTGGGTGTCCTTAGACTTCTGTATCTTTTAGTGACTGTTTTTTCCTCTTTAATACCTTAGTTCTTTCTCCCTATTTTCCCAATTTTACCAATACTTCCAGTTGCGCTTTTTGTTTCAAGCTGGCTCTGGTCTGTGTATTTTCATGGCTGTTTCTGAGATAATATTGATTTTTCAGAAACCTGAGCCCGGGTCTGTATAGAGGCACTGAATTGATGCTAAGCCTTGCATTTCAGCTGAGCCTCTAGGAAGGAGTTAATAAAGAGCCTCTAGCTCCATTGAAGACCTTAAAGCCTTGTATGGCATGAATCTGGAGGACCTTGCTTAGCAACCTTAATTTTCTTTGCTAAACCTTTGCAGTATTATGAGTTATATAGTATATTTCACTGAAATATGTAATAAAATTCTCAATTTTAACATTTCCTTTAAAGTATTATGTGAAAGAAATTGTTCTTCTGAAAATGTATTCTGAATATTAATAAAGCTGAAGTATAAATTTATAATTTTCCTTAAAAAATATAATAGTTTCTGACATTTATGTGTATATATATATATATATACACACAAAACATAGGCTTATATAAGAGAAATATAATTCATCCAGCAGTTATTTTGAGAATTTGGCTATTACACCATAAAGATTGAATGAAAACAGGGGTGTTACTTGATTCTTTCCATACAGTTAAACCTGAAAACTAATTCTTGATCTCTTTTGGTTCTACCTAAATTTTATAGATGTATGGTGTGGGGCATTTTTTTTCATTTATGGTAGCATTCTGAAAAACTTCAATTCAATCTGGATTTTAAGATTTACTCTTTCCTGTGGGGATTATTTGTAGGAAATAGATGGATAAAGGCTGAATGACATGCAGATTTATCTGTGTAATTTTATGAAAAATGAAAAATTGTTCTTTCAACTTAGACTGAAAAACTGTAGATACAGTTTTAAAGCTTTTGATAATTAAGAAGCAGTTGAGAGGAAGGTCCTGTTTGTCTTTATTTTGTGATTAATCAAGGATGTTACATTGCAAAATAAACTGAAAAATTAGGACCTGTTGTAAAAGGAAATAAATATTCATGCTATAACAGTTTAAGGAAAGGGTTGAGATCACAAGTATTTATGCCAGTTAGAATGATTTCCATGTGGTAGACCAGTACTTTGCAATTTCTGTGCAGTAAGTATTTAATATTTCTTCCATCCTTCCTGTTTCTGAAGGAGTTGGAGCAGCAGTTTGAGAAGGAGAAACTGCATTTGGAGGATGATAAGAATCAACTCCGACAGCAGCTGGAAAATATGAAGGAAGAGCTGACGACGAAGCTGGCTTCTGCCAATCAGGAGGCAAGGACTAACTTGCTTTTTTCAGCTATTACATTTCATCAATAGTTTCTCAGACTGCAGGACAGGTCCAGGACTGTGCTGTTGAGTGTTTAATGCCTTACTTCTGTTTAGAGTGGAGTATTCTTAAAACATGGCAAGTTAGTTGACTTCTTCTGAGCAATTATTTTATTGTCCTTTACAAAATTAACAAAGCAAGAGAGATGTAAACACCTGATGTAAACAGCTCTTTATTTTATCTTCTCATTAGGTACACAGACCTCTACACAAAATATGTCAGAAGAGAGGGAAATATAACTGCATGTAAACCCATATTTGGTTATGGTAAACACATAATAAATTCTGGTCAGTTTCCTGACTTGCAAATTGTCTTCATGTATTTTCATCAAGACATGATATGAAGTACTTTTAGCAAGACCCAAATTATTCGCTATGTCTTGATATATGCAATTGATGTTAAATGTATCGTACCTCAAGACAGTTTTATTTTTTTTAGTTGGAAATCACCACCTTTTCATTATACAATGTTTTGAAACTAGAAGTGTATTCTGCTGGTATCAAAAACATCAGACCATTTTTCTCTGGAACTTTCGCCTTGTTTCAAGAAAATATTTCATCAGGTTTATTGTTCAGCAAGCCCTATGCCTGATTTCAGTGTGTGCTTTAAGAGAGACTTAAACATGAATTTAAGTATTTTTCATTTTCATAAGCAACATTTTTCATTACTGCTTTCTATCCTGTACAACATCTGGAGAGAGCAGGTGTCTCGTTCTGGTGACTTGAAAATTGCACAAATGCTAAACTAGCTTAAGAAAAAAACCTGCCTGTTTATAATATACTAAATGGGGAAGTTTGCCTTCCAAAAGTATAGATAAACTTATTAAAGTGTAGATTTTATTTGTTAATATGTATTACTGTATTAATAATATATTGATACATGACTATATAAATAACATTACAATTTATTTTATTAGTATGTATTAAGGTATATATTCTGAAAATAGGTATTAACATATATTTTCAGAGTAGGACTACCAGATAGATGGATATGCCAGAGATTGTATGCTACCAGAGTAGCTGGACCTCCCACCTTTAGAGTTCGGCAGCTCTGCTGATCAGTCAGTTGTGAGTAGCTGTTTAAACAGGAGGGTTCTTCATCCTGAGGGTTGCCAGTGTCTTTGTTTCACAGCTTAGAGAAGGTGCAAGTTTAACCTGGAACTGCTCTTTTAAGAGTGTGCTTACCTGCATTCAAATTGATGAAAATGACGTATTTGTTATGTATCTTAACAAAATCATACACAGCCTTATTTTTCAGTTCAAAATTACAGGAATTTTGGTCATTTCTTTTTAGCTTTAACTTTTCTGTTGTATGCTTTCATTTTTATTGGATTAGATCTAAGTAGAGCACTACTATTGTCATTCTATTGTCATCTAACACTGTGGGCTTAAATTTAGCTGTTCTTTATCAATTTCTCTTGGGTTCATGAGCAATAAACTTTCTCCTTCTTTGAAGGAAATAACTTCAAATGTTTTAAGAATGAGTTTCTGATATCCAGCTGCTATCAAATTCAGCCTTTGAAAATTCCTCCTTGTGCTGAGTTAACCAGAAGCAAAGCTAAGGAACAGAAGACTAAAATAGGGAGCTAGGTCCAGCTGCTGTCCAGTATTAGAGTTTATATACAATCCTTTGCCAGGATAAATGTAATGCCATATATTTTGCATAGTGAAAGAATAAGAGAAAACATACAGGAAATAAATTTGGGTTAAACTGTAAATTGACTCCGTGTGGTACAGAGGAGATATGTTTTATTTCATTGCTATGTTTATTTTGAATACATGAAAGAAATGTTTCAGTTGCAGCCACAGCTTGGCCTTAGACCTGTATTGGCAACTAACAACAGTTTCTCAATGCCTTCACTGACCTAGAAAAAGCTTCCCTGTGATGCCTCTGACACATCATTAGCTTAGCTCTTACATTGCTACTGTTGCTTCATTATTTTTTTTTGTTTGCTTTAAGTTACAGAAGTCATTTAACAGTAGGCTTGTATTCATTACTTTCTGTGGATGCTAGCTTAGTTCTGTTTTCCCTGCTGAGAAAGCTGCTTTTGAACCCATGCCATCTTCTTTTCTTTTTGACAGACTTTCTGGTGGCAGTTGTCTTAGCTAAAGGATGAGGGAAGATTGAAGCCTCATTAGGCTTGCTTCTAGTACTAAGCTATTTAAAAGCAGTGTAATCTTAAATACTTGCCAGAGTTTTTTTTTTTTGTTGTTCGGGTTAAGTCAAGATAGTGGCTTTCTCACATGTGTCTCAGGATGAGACTGGCTGTTCACTCTGTAGATTTGTTTCCTTTCACTGTAGATCAGCCAAGGCCTTTTAGAATGTTGATATGTTTGTATTACTTGACACAGTCATCTAAGGACTTGCTGTCTCCATGCAAAGGATTTCCGATTACATTATTAAAGATGATTTAAACAACCTTCATCGCTGCTTTGTCTACAGCAGAATGTATCTTAAGCCCTATGAGCGGCATTCCTGCCTGCTCTCATATCCTTTAGATCTACAGGACTGCTATTCATGTGGTGCAAGTGGTTTGCTACTATCAGAGACAAAGACAGCAGTGCACTACCAGGATACCAATATAGTTTGGGGACAGTTTTTCTTGTAGGGACTCTTTTTCGGGTCTCAGTGCTTTGTAGGGAATTCAAGCTGGTTGTTTGACTATAACTCAGAGAAGCACAGAGACAAGTGCTCAAGTTTACATGAGTTTTTCACTGAGATCTCTCATGCCAGAGAAATTTTGGATTCCTTTCTGAGATGAAAGGAGGAATTCCTCTTTTTAAACACTTCACAGGTTGTCAACAGAGGGAGTGAGTTCTGGGAGAGAGGATGGTGTCTCTGTGTGTATTATGAACAGTATTCGTGTGTAATTATTCTAACAAACAGGAAGAGTGGTTATAATTCTTACCTGTCCATGCCTGTAAACCAAAGGCTAGTCTTTTCCTGTGACACTTGTCCCGCTGTGAATGGATTTATCTCAACATTCAAAGGCAATAGCACAGACCATTGCTTTGGTAAAAAACCGCACTTCCAATTAGCTGCTGTTCTTTGTTCCTCCTTGCATCCAATTTTTCTGTTTTTCCATACTTAAAAAGCTTTTCCTTTCCTGTAGCTGGTGAACAGTGTTCCATCTCTCATATTTTTATTTGAAGCAAAGTGTAGTTACTGTGTTAGAGAGAGAGAATAAGGATAGTAATATATACACAGACTTCCTTAGGGAAAGGAAGCTATTTATTAAGAACACGATTTTGTACTTTTATAGAATGTTCTGAAGAGCTAAGAAAAGACAGTAGTTTATTGGATAATTGAGAAAAACGCTCGGACAGTACTTCAGAATGAGTCCCACAGCCTGTACTAAGTTAATCTTTATTATGAATTCTTTTCTGTTTTGACTAGATTATTATCCTGGGAGAAATTCTCCCTACCAAAGCTGACACGTTATCAGCTTGGGAAAGAAGCTGAGAGAGCAGGAGAAGCTCCAGCCTGACAATGATTTTTCCAGGCTGTAATTTTCCTAGGTCTCTAACAGTGTTTCCACAGCAAAGGAGTGTAGTATCATCATTTTACAGATGGGTTGTTGTGCTGAAGCACAAACAGGCAGAAAAAAAGAGTATTGTTACATAGCAGTTAAGGAAATTATTACATTATACTCTACAGTTGCTAGGTTGAGTTTTAAACAGGCTGGACAGGTAGCAATCTAAAAACAGAGGAACTTCCACCGTAGTACAAGTTAATTTATATGTTAAATCAGCATTTATGTATTTTGAAATATTTCTCATTAATTTGCTTAAAACATGCTTTCTCTCAGTAAATTTACAGGCAATTTCAGATCTCTTATGTAGCCCCTTTCCTTACAATGTGCATCAAACACACATTTGGTATATTTTTTTGCTTGTAAAAATCCTTTAATTGAGTCTTTGCTTTTATAATATTACAGGAATTTGTTTTTAAATATAAAAGCATTGAGTGATATTAAAGGAGAACAGGCAGTGCAACTAAAGATTTGTCTAGGTCAGAATTAGGAACCACTGAAAAACACCAGGATGGCTTGGCTGCCATTAGTAATAATTATGTAAATTATAGGGTTTTTTGTAATGTCACAGGTGTGTCGTCTGCAAGACCTAGTACGAAAAAGTGAGCAAGGCCTCGGGACTGCAGAAGGACACATCTCCAGTCTTCAAGAAGCTCAGGAAATACTCCAGAAAGAACTAGAATTAACTAGAGCAAGACTGCGAGAGACCACAGATTCACTGTATAGTGTTGAGGTAACCATGCTGTTGGAGAATAAATTGTGCAAAGCACAGTCACGGTGATTTTGGTCTTGTTTTTAAAATGGCTGGAATTGTTATGGGGTACACATGATAGAAGTAGCCTCATATGGCTTCATTAAAGGAGAGATTTCTATTTTGAGCCAAAAACTTTAATAATGGAAACTAGGATAGGTTGTTTTGCGCTTTGGTTTTTTTAATTTTTATTTTATTGGTTGGTTGTTTTGGGGTGGGTATTTTTTGTTTTCAGAACATATTTAGTCTTTAACAGGTAGTTCTGCAGGCATATCTTTGTGTGGTTAATGGAAGCTGTGGCTGCCAAAATATGTCCATACAAAATATGTTCAGAGCTTTAATAGAATTTCATGAAAGGATGTGAGTTAACACTTACAATTCCAGACAGTTCATGTCATGATGCAAAACAAGGTCCAGAGCTTTATAGCTCTGGAATTCACAGAAATCTTTTCAATGAGTTTTATGAATCCATATATGTCATGTTTTCCTTGGATAATGGACACAGTCTTCATTTCAGGCTCAAATTTAGAATTTTAGTAAAGACTTAAGAATAATTTTTATATATATGCTAGGATATCTTTACAGATAGTAGACTGTCACCTAGAAAATGTGACCACTTTATACCATTAAGCAATTAATTTGCCTAGGCACAAATATATTGTCATTTTAATTGGCTTAGATGCAAATAGAACTGTCTGTTAGTCTGTCAATAGCTTATTGACTGCAATACCGGGTAAACATTTCCTTTTTGTTTCCTCAGTAAAGAATGGACATTTACAAGATCTCAGAAGTATTTGACATAGAAGAGCAAATATTATAAAAATTTTTTTTCACTGAACATGTTTCCATATTTTCTTAACAAAACCATCCTGAAACAGGTTATTGGTATATTTTTTTATTTCTTTCAGCTACAGTCATTACAGTATTTTAGTTTATAACTTCTTCTGTATTTTTTATGAAGTTTCTATATGTTCTTCTGAAGTAGTATTGCTCTCTTCATCTACTAAAACATTTAAATATTCATCTATAGTAGATTACTGGTAGTAACATTTATCTTAAAATATTTTAAAAATTAACAAAATGCTGCAGAAAAGATCTCATTTTAAAAAGTATTAATTCGGTTTAGGGGGTTGTGTTTGCTTCTCATGAATGAAGCAAGCACTGCTGAACAACATTCATGTAAGTAGGATTTCTGGGTGGTACCTAATACTATTCTAGTATGGTAAAATTTCAGCGGAAATTGATGGGAATTTTGAGTGATGTTCTCTATGTTCAGACTGTGAAGCCTTGTTTCTAGCAGGCGTGTCCCATCAAGAAACAGAAGTTAACTTTGAACTTTGTATCGCATACAGATGGCTCAGTCTTTGAAATTCAAATACTGGATATTTGATGCTTAAAAAATTTTTTAAAATAAAATTCAGAGCATTCTTGACCAAGGACCTAAACCACCTGCTATAATTCTGAAGTACATCCTTCAGTGAATAGGACTTGTCGACCTTTTGAGGTTCTTTACAACATAAATTATTTCGTGATTCAATGTAATTGTATTTGAAAAGATTGCAGAATGACTTATTGGAAAACTCCTTTTTATAGGAATGCAGACTTCTGTTTCACAAGTAAGAAATACCAGGAGATGTATAAGCATTAATTGTGCTTAACTAGGAATTTCACACTGAAGAAGTTGTAATTCATATTTATGAGCCAATTGTAATTGATATTTTTATTATAAATACACTCAATGTTTGAAATACACTTTTGCTGCTGATCAGTCTCTATTGTAAAGTTTGTATTTGCAGGGAGAACTAGATCAGGAGAGACAACAGCATGAGGCAATGATTGCTGCCATGAGAGAGGAGGAAAAGTTCAAAGTTGACAGAATGGCACGTGACTTGGAAATAAAATGGACAGAAAATCTTCGGCAAGTATTTTTTTAAATTCTTTAATGAGAAGTGTAATATATATTATATGCAAATGTACCGTCAAATGAAATGTAAAGCAAAGGTTTCTGTTATTTAAGATTTTCCAGTTACTTCTGGGGTTGTAATTCTTTCCTACTTCTTGCACAGTGTCCTACTGCATTTTAGTTATTTGACCTTTGTTTTTAGACAGGAATGTAATAAGCTTCGTGAAGAGCTGAGGCTGCAGCATGAAGAGGACAAGAAGGCAGCCATGACTCAGCTGTTGCAACTGAAAGAACGTGAAAAAAATGCAGCAAGGGATGGATGGCAAAAAAAGGTTGAAGATCTTTTAGACCAGGTAACTATGGTGTCTTTGAGAGTTGGAAAGCCATTACAATTTAATTGTTGGTGGTTTATTACCAACTAAGTAAATAAAATCAATTGTAATATCTGGCTTTGAAATGAAATTTGTTAGCATAAGGCTTTTTGAACCTAATCATGATCAAATATTTTAAATAATACGTGGCTTTAATTATATGAATGTTGTTCTTTACATTAAATGTGAATAAAACTTTTTACAGTTTTGAGGGGAGGAGGGAGAGGATGTTGACACTCTCACTTCTTCGCTACAAGATTGTTTTGATTCTGTGTGTTCACTTGTTGTGCTGTTATATATCTACCAATGCTAATTGTTTGGACTTAGAGGTATCCCTTATCTTTACAAAAATAATAATCCCCTATGTGTACAAGAATAACACTGTAAAAGTCTCTGAGAAGTCAAAATGTCTCTTGGTTTCTATGACATTTGTTACAGCTGTGTCTTAAGTGATTTTGGACATTATTTTGGGATAACTTTGTGTAAATACTGAGGTTTTTTAATGGTAACTCGTATTTATAATCTCAGTTTTGTTAGATAGCTCAAAGGAAATACTTGCTTTGTACTTTTTCCAAATCATAAATGCTATAGAATTGGTTTTATTGGCTCCATTTTGAAGAAATAGCTGATAATGAACAAATACACTTTAAAGTGAGAGTAACAGATTTTGGAACTCATTTAATGACTATGATTCCAGGGTGTTATTGTGGGATGGCTTTTAATTTGCTGGCTAATTTGTGAAGTCTAATAACTGAACATGCATTTGATTATACAGCCTTTCACAGGAGCACATCACAATATATTTTGCTGACGGGGGAATTTAAGCTTGTGAAGTCTTGTGGTTTAGACTCATAAAAGCTGGAGGTTTTCAAAGTTTTTGGTCTGTTAGTTTTTACAATATGAACATAATAAGAATCAAACTCATTTGATTTTAAGTTTCACATTACCCAAGTTTCATTTGCTTTCTTTACTTCTTCCTGTAAATAGCATTTTGTCTTAAAAGTGATATATTAAACTTTCCATAGTTTTAACATACTTTTACCTCTGCCTTTCAAAAATACCATGTTAAATCTAACCTACAGTTTCAGAATGGAAAATTAGTATGTTGCAAATTAACTTTTTTTTTCCTGACTGTGCAAGAAATTTTGGCATCAGAAATCTAACTGTAGTAAGGAGAATTTACTAGAGAATTTTCAGGCATAGTAAATGGTCTTCATATGCAAAATGGTTGTATTTTTCTTTTTTCTTAATATCTTTTACTGTATCAAAGAACTGTATGCAAAGAGATTAATAGTATGTGAGGACTATTTTTTTTTTCAATCCAGTTGTGACTTTTCCATACCACTGTTTGAATTGGATAGGTATTTTATAAAGATTGAAAAGTTAGTGTTGGTAGTAGGGAATTAAGCTTTCACTCTGTAAGAATCTGTATTTTATCTATTACAGCTGGAAGAGAGAGAATTCCAGACCATAGTGTAAAAGATGGGTAACTTAACTCTTGGAGAAATGCATTTGTGGTAAATTCCTCCTGACTGCAGTACACAAAAGGTGGTCTCTGAGACTTGTAGTGACCTAGATCACAGAATCACAGACTTGTTTAGGCTGGAAGAGGCCTCAGGAGGCTGCTCAAATCAGTCGGCACTGAATTAGAACCAGGTTGCTTAGGGCTCTGTCCAGTCAGCTCTTGAATAACCTCTAAGGATGAAGATTCCACAGTGTCTCTGAATAATCTCATTGAATGCTTGATTATCGTCATAGAGAGCTTTTTCTTTATATTTAGACAGAAC
This sequence comes from Rhabdornis inornatus, assembly GCA_013397075.1. Classification (NCBI taxonomy): domain Eukaryota; kingdom Metazoa; phylum Chordata; class Aves; order Passeriformes; family Rhabdornithidae; genus Rhabdornis; species Rhabdornis inornatus. The sequence goes on from VWZS01004857.1 coordinate 665,211, forward strand.
CTTCTCTGTTTCAGTTTGATTGCAGCCTCTCATTGTTCTGCTGTACACCATTCTAACAAGACTGGGTCCACTTTGTGACCCCCTCATACTGGTACTCGAAAAGTCTTAAGTCCCACAACGCTATTTCTTCTTTAGCCTGAGCAAACAGAATTATCTCAGAAGGATATCTGTTCCAGTTCCAGCCTTCTTGGTGGTAGCTCTCCACTGAATGTGATCAAGTTTATCAACATGTATCTTGTACCACAGCTGAATGAGCTGGAGGAGGAGACAGAATAAGCCCTCCAGGTGATGTGCAGTAAGGGCCAAGTTGAAGGCGCTCATCTCTTGCCTCAAACTACTGGTTGCTGCTGCAGCCTGGTGTGCTGCTGGCACTCAGTGCTGCCACACCATGCTGCTGCTTCACGTTCAGCCTACTGTCAACAAGGTTGGGCAAAGCAGATCTGTGACCCAGTATGGACCAGTGTATGGGTTTGGTCCTTCCTGTATCAAGGACTTTGCGTTTGTCTTTGCTGAATTTTGTGTGGTTCCTGCCAGCCCGTAGTTAAAACTAGATAGGTCCCTCTGGATGGCAGCTCTGTCTTGCAGTATATGGTGTCCATTTGACTGGGTTGCCCTCCACCTTTTATTCTTACCAGCTTGGTGTCACCCACAAACTCCATAAGGATGCTCCTCTATCTCCTCCTCCAGAACTGATAAGGTACTGAAATAAGCAGGTCCTGGAATGCCTTAGAAATTCTACCCTGAACTAGAAGTGCCTGAGATATTGCAGTAGGGCTGTGAAATTGTGGATTTGTTACACCCTGGTTTTAATTTGTGGGAAGATGTATTTAAAACCCATTTGAAAGGTGTGAAGTCTGTATAAAATTAGGGAGAGGGAAGCCAGCTTCTCATTCTACAATTCAGATTTTTACACCTAAAATAGTGGTCTGGTCTATACCAGTAGTATTATTTATCGAAACAATACAAGACCACAGTCTCCGCTAAATAATTTGTAAATTGACAACAAATGTGGCTGATGTGTGTTCTTTATTGAGAAAGTGTCTAGAGGTTCACCACTTAGTTGTATAATTTCTGTTCATAATGGTTGAATTCATTAAATTAAATGCTCATCAGTAGAGATGCAATTTTCTAATATGTATTGATGCATCTCTGATTTGATTTAAAAACGAGCTACAAAGAAGTGTGTTTCCTAACTTGAAGTATAGGAACGGTTATGTAATCATACAGGGCTGAAGGGCTGAAAAAACAAGTTTAAATATAGTTACCTACACTGTGGAAAAATACAACATAGAGTATGCCCACCTGGGAATGCTGCTGACTGGTGCTGGAAAACTGAATGAACAGACACAGATATAAATGTTAATTAAAAAAAAAACAAAACTAACCCAAGAGTTTCAAGCAAAAAAATTTTGCCTGTAAAGTGTACTAAGCTGATCTGGGTTTTTTAAGTTACTTTATTCTGATCTACAAATTTCTGCCACTTCTATTTGTTGCAGATTTGATAGGTGTAATCTAGCTCTTGCATAAAGCTAGGCAATAGTTGTGCTTTCATACCAGTAATGCTAAGTGGTCCCTCACAGAATGCATTTAGGATTATTGTTATTCTAACAGTGTAGCTTTGTTATGAATAAAATAATTTTCTTGAGATAAAATGCTACTCAGCTGGTTAAGTTCTTAAACACATTCTTGCCGGTTGCAAAGCACCATCTACACTTAAATATGATTGGTCGTTTAAATAGATCAGTGTCTAGAGACCAAGTGTGTAGTTTTTACCTCTGATATGAGAAATTATTCTAGAAGACAAAAAAGAAAGTGCTTTTCCCTCTTTTTCCCTGTAAATTGCACCAAGTACTTCTACGTCAATCCATTCGAGGGTTTCATTATGAAATATGCAGTGAATTCAGATATGCTAGCTCCTTTCCATTCCTCTTAGCTCTATGATGGGGTTTTAATGCTTTTCTTAAAAACATTTTACTGCTGAGAAAGCTTCAGCCAGGGCCAAAATAGCTGGAATTTTCTTCTTTTTTTTTTTTTTTTTTAAAGCATGAGCATGTTCTCCCTTTTGCCTGTCTGTCTTGACCACCATCAGTTCTGGGCACTGAAACATGCAGGTTAAGATTTATATTCTTCTTACCTGTTTCTTCTTGTGATACATTTTTTTTAGTAAACTGAATCAAGGGTTCTCATTGTGGATGGGCTTTTCTATATTTGAGCAAATACTGGTTCTCCCATCTTCTTTACTTTTAAGTAACATGTTTCAGTAAAGTAAATGTTTCTGCCATTATTTTTTCCTATATGTAGCTTTCCCATTCTTAAGTAGCTCATATATGCCCAAGCATGTGTGACATTCTTCTTCCTTAGCTTTATCAACTTTTCACACCAAAGATATGTCTTCTATTAATGGAAATACCAGAGGTAGTACAGAAAGAATGGACAAAAGTATACTGCATACATTTCAGTAGCTGTTATTTGTTTTTCCTACTGCAAAGACTCCTTATTTGAAAAATATGTTGAGATTTCCTCTTCAGAGTTTGTTTCTGTGATGGCGTGCTCCTTCTTAAACTGTCAAAGTAAATGGAAGAAACTTTGACTTGTATCAAAATGTAAATATTTGCATCTGATGTAGTTACTATTCAAATTGTAGTTTTCAGGAAATGACAAACTCAGTCTCAACATACTGGTCTAAAAATCCTGAGTATCCTGCTGTTGATGGAGTGCTGAGAAAAGTTCCTGAGCTCCTGTGCACATCTATAAATGGCTTTTGATCAGGCTTCATCCAGAGGCAGTTACTGCTCCATCTTTACTTGCCTGTGTAGAGGTGCTTATTGCAGAGCTGATGTGCATCCACATTAGCAAGATCAGGAAATACTACTTTCTTTCCCCAGCACAAGGATTACTGGCCTGTTCCATAGTCTGGGTAATCCTTGCATTAGCAGATTTGCTGTCAAATGGATGCTGGAAATTTCTACAAGAAATAACCTGCACATCCCTTGTATCAGTTTCCAGAAAGAAGGGAGATAAACTTTCAGCACAGAATCATTTTACTCAGCTCCCTGTCACTTGATATTGTCCTGAGTACCCTGACTAAAGGCTCATCTGTCAGAAACAGAGTGGAGGTAAATTTCAAATAACTCCTTCCTAATTTGCTTTTGCAATTCTTGTATTCAATGATACTAGTAAGGCTACTGTGACATCTAGTGGATGGTAAGAGATGCTGGGCAAGGTTTAAAAAGCACTGAAAAATCTAAAATGTGGAAATCCAAAAGAATAAAAAGAAAAATCGTACCATAGAGGGAGAAAAGAACAGAGGGCACCCTGGAATGCAGTTCAGGGTAATGTTTTATGGCTCTTCCTCAATCTGTAGATACTTGTCTTTCCAAAGGAGCATGCTTTCTTTGACTGTTGAAAACTTTGACAGGTTAATACAGCTCTCAAAACTGTGATCTTAGTGGGACTGTGCTGCAACTCATGCAGGCCTCACAGAATTAGGGGAGGTTTGGGAGTTTCTGTCTAGATCCTGGATTGTCTGTGTGCAGCCTGCCACTCACCACTGGTTTAGAAGAGTTGGTGCTCCTGTATTCCAAGTGGCAAACCTATGCTTTAAACAGGTCACATGCTTTAAACTGCTTCACATGTGGATTGCTAGACTCACTGCAGTCCTCAGAGGGCCAACTACTGAGGGTGCTTCCCCTGTCTTCACGACTTTCTGCTTCTCAGTAAGGAATCCCTCTTGTTCTGGGTTCCCTGTTCTCTGCAGAGATGTGATCCTGATGATGAGTTGGTGCATTTGTTCTGTCCACATTGGTCATTGTAGTGTTGTCTGAAGCCTGGACATGAAAACAAATGCCTAACATTCAGCTGTTTGTTACAAGCCTTTGGTTTTGATGAGCCCACCCCAGACCTCGCCTTCATCATTATTTTACTCTTTGTTAAAATATTCTGAATATAACGGAGGAAATTAATTAAAGACCATTCGCAATTAAGAGCTACTCAGCAAAACAAGCAAATAAAAGCAACAGAACAAATCAGTGTTTTCAAAGTATTTTCAGTAGGACACAGTAGAAATACTAAGAAATGTGAATTTGTTCTGTGATAATAAATATCTTGCTGGACTTTTTCATCTCTTTTGGTTCCTTCTTAATTTTTTCTTCTCCCATGGTGTTGTGTTTAATTCAGTTAAAAAATATATCCAGGCTAATGTTTGAGGTTGATATTTTCATATTCAAAGAAACCTACCTGATCCTAAACTTCTAATTGAAATTTAATGTTACGTGTTTTTGTTTGGCAGTAAATCTGGAGGAGATGGAAAGGCTTTTAATTCTATTTGTCAATGGATGAAAAGAACATTAAATTCTTAGTATTGTGCATGAGTAAAAAGTTTAAGTTGAGATTTGGAAGTTCACACTTCCAAAACTGTTAAATAGAAATCTGAGACAAATCCAACAGTACTACTATCCCCAGTCCAAAATTTTAATCCTATATTTATATATGTTTTTCCCTTAAATGTAAGATAAAGACTTTGGCAAGCATCTAGTTTTAAAACACTTCCGTTAGCCTCTTTGCTCTGTATTTGCTCAAGTAGCTTTTGCTTCTGGTTCAAAAACAATGAAAAAAGTGGACCTTGGAAGGAATGAGAGAGAACTTATCAGGTGGGGCAAAATTTGTTTGAGATTCAGCAGATTATTAAAATTCTAGATTAAAGGCAGTGATACTTCTGTGCTCCAGGAAAAATTAGTTAAGGTGTGTATATAATCTTTATAATCCTGACAGCATTATGAAGCTCTAGTCACTTTCCAAAACCTTTAAAAATTATCAGGGCATTCAACTGCACTTGTTTTTCCCCTCATGGTTGAACCTGCAGTTTGTTGGATTAAAAGTGTATTCTAAAATCCAAACAGATACAAATCTGCAAAATGCTTAGGCAACCATGCCATTCTATGATTTTGCCTAGAAGTTTGACAGATTCCTAGAACTGGAAAAGAGAAAAACTCCATCTTCTTTAAAGCAACATGGTAAGTTTCCTACTCTCTGGCATCCTGGAGATAGCACCTTCCCTTTGGGGTTGCTCCAAAGCCAGGAGTAAATCAGGACCAATTAGATCCCAGAGATCATTAAAGATTTCAGAATGCCTTATATATACTTCATTTTACTCATCAAAAAACTGTTGAGTTTTGAGATAGGGAAGGGGCTCTAAATGCTGCTTTTTCTTGCCAGTCATGGAGGGCAAACTTTGATGTAGCTCTCCAGTTCCTAGCATATCACAAGCCTCGAGCCAAGTGCAAAACGTCGTGGTAGCAAACAGCTGCTTTCCAAATCTCTGCGGAGTCATCTGCCGCGTAAGCACTGTGCAGCCGGAGACTGCACTTCTGCTGACAAATCAGTCCTTCTCTTCAAAGACCTATCTCGAGGGAGAGTTTTAGGGTTGTTATTGTTGCCATTATTAGCTGGATAAAATGGGCTTATGCCGAAGGTCCCCCTGGCTTCTGTGCCAGGCACTTCAGAAACTCATTTCCTTCACTAATGTCTGATGGATGCACATAGGATTTGTTCTTCAGCAACTCCAGGAGGTCGTTCTTAAAATGAAGCAAAGACTGTGCAGCAATCTAGATCTGCTTTGATAAAACAGATAAAGTAGGGGCTTTCCCAGTTAGGGTTTCAGTTTTTTTGCAAGAATTCCTGTTTTCCAGCAGTATTTTGAAAATTCAGTAAACCATGTAGCCAAGTCAGATTGTGACACAATGTGACATTGAAGTGACAGTGAGGGAAAAGTGTTACATAACTGATCTTTGGGTGATAAGTGAAACTGATGCTGAAATTAAGTGTCAAGCCTCTCTAATCTGGTTGAAAGTAATTTTTAGTTCGGATAAACCATAAAACAGGAGAACTTCCATGCATTCAATAAATTAATGTCCTGCAAGAAACAAGGTAACTGCATGAAAATGTGAAGATGCCACTGGTGCAGTAAATGTCCTTCTTGAGGAAAATGACACCATTTCATCACCAAGAATGGCCCCTGTGACAGCTGTGATGGGAACACAAAAAACTGTTCGTTACAATAAGCAAACACACAAAGCTTGAGTCATTTCAAAGCACTAAATCTGTTCTTCACTGCAGCACACATTTACCCAATTAAACTGAAAAGTCAACTCTTCTAGGAGAGGTGTTGAAAGGGAGCTGGGGCTTCCAGTCTTGTTCCATGTATTGCTTGCAAAGTGTTTCACTCCTGCTGAGTAGCCTACAATGATCAGTGGATTTGAAAGATGCTGCATGTAAAGATGCAGATTCCATTCTGTGCTGCATCTCTGCTCTTCCTCTGGATCATAATGAAGCTCTCTTGGTTATATTTGAGGCTTAGCTTTGCATAGGCTGAGGGTGGAGAAGATAATACTTCTACTGAAAAATGAGACAGCAAAATCAAGTGGAATCAGTGTTTTCAGAAGTTTCTGTACTTTCAAGAAGTAAATTAATTCACTTGCATACCCCATAGGTTTCAGAGAGAATTGTGCAAAGGTTTCTTATACCACAGTAACATCACAAATGAAATCTTGAATTCCAACCTGTAGAAATAGTGATAGTCAAACCCACCTTCTTCCTTATTTTTTAATCATCACTTTCCCCGATCATAGATATATAGACAGTAATAATTATGCCTGCATTCTTTTTGGTTCTTAACTTTTTTTTTTTCTCCATGAACATGGATGGGCTTTGCTATGGAAGTACTCATAAGGATGTCTGGAATTTTTATGAAATTTCTTAAAAACACTTTAACCAGTGTTATTTTGGAGTTCTGCATTCTGAATGTGTTCTGCATACTTCTGAATATGGAGCTGCATCTGATTAAATTGCTGCACATTTTGCTGTAATGAGCAATTCCAATTGACTAGCCTATATCTTTCTGGTTTTATTTGGAACTTCTCTTCAGTGAAGTGCAATGAGAACTTTTCTGCTTCAGGTGTAAAATCTAGGTATTTCTTCGTTGTACCACACTGCTGCATAGATACATCCACCAGTATAAAATCCCAAGTGTTCGAAAAAGTGAACATTTATTTAGCAGGAGATCATTCCTGCTTGTAAGAGCTTCCCCCCTAAACAAACCAAACAGATGGAAAGCACAGAAAAACTGGGTGGATTTGTTCAGACTGGCAGTGTCAAAGTCCTGTGTTGGAATCAGACCTGTTAGATGCTGGTCTCTTGCTCTGTCTGCTGGAGTATGATGCCTCCTAGTGTTCCACTCCAGCATAGAAAATTAATGCTTATAACGCTTACAATTTCAATAAGCTTATTCTGGATATTTCACAATAATGTATGTTGTATCTTTTTTATGATTCTTGAGACTGAATAACAATTTGTTTTTTGTATTTTGGCAAAGTGTTATCTAATATTTCCCACCTATAGGCTTTCAGGCTGGTGTCAAAATATCTGCTCTTTCCTGGAGAAAGCCATCTTCTTGACCAGCTTGTGACAAAAGGGGAAAGTGGTCATGCTGGATTTGAAATTGCTGTCACTTAATTTCTGATGACTCTGTTCTGTGCATGTGTGTGTGCTTATCTACATGATTCATATATATAGGCACACAGGAATTTTTATATACATATGAATTATGTATATTATTTGTATGATCAATAATATTTCATAGAGCATTTACTTGGCAATATGTTAGGATTTTTTGCTTTTCATTAGTAATCACCACTAGTATAAGTGGTACATTAAGTCATTTTATTGCTGGAGACTTTCACGAATAGTCTTCTACGTACCCATTTGGTTCTGAATTTTAAGAAAAATAAAAAAGAAGTGTTTTAATAGAAATGTCTTCATTGAAGACTAAACTCATTTTCGGCCCTTTAGCAGTTGATCTTTAATATTACGTATTTAATATGCTCGTGATATTTAAGAGACACAGCTGATTGTTGATTGTGCCCTTATATAGTATCTGTTCATGTACTTAATGATTTCTTCCCAAAATTGTTTTGCCATAAGAGAGAAGAGAAAACAAGCGGATAATTTCAAAGGTGTTCAGCTGTGAAATATATGTCTATATAGTAACATTATGTTAAAGAGATAATGCTATACTGTATGTCAGAAACATAACATGGTAAACCACGTCATTCTGTTCTGTGTTCACTAGCTTACAAAGTCAAAGCAACATATTCATATTTTTTCCAGGTAGCTTTCAACTTATTTTTATCTGATCAAATTATAATTAATGTTCTATGTTTACCCTTCCTTCCTTATCCCTTTTTCTTTTACTTAGTTGATTTCTGAATGTTTCCCTTTATTCCTGTGATCTTTCCTTCATAGCGGCACTGTCTCGGTGAAGCTTTGCATAAATCTATCAGCAATGTAAGTGATTTGCACTTACAGCTTGTGAACAGGGCATGCTTGCACCAATTAACCTGCAAATCCTGCAGTACTGCTTTACAGCTTAAGCCCGTGAAATGGGAGACATGGTACTATTTGAGACGAGAACATGTGCTGCTATCAAAAGCTTGTATAGTGCATCCCCTCATCTGTGTGACTCTGTGTGTATCACTGGCATCGGACACTGTGTACATGGTCATAACATGAGCAGCATTTTTATGTCATTGTTAATGCAAGCAAGCTTGTGGGCAGTGCAGATGTGTATTGCAGAGCTTTCTACAAAGCATGGGATTGATGCTGTATTATAATTTGCAGTTTTGCAGTATAACTCATAATTGAAGCCAAACTATTCTTTCTAATTTTTTAAAATTCTCACTGATGTTTTTAATGTGCTGAAAACCTGGGATAAAACTACTGGAAGTTCAGAGAATAGTGTTTAGAGCTGTTTTTTTTTGAACCCTCAGTACAGAGATGCACAGAAAGGGTAGTACAAAGGCATACAAAAAGAGGCACTAATGTTCTCAAAACATGCTCTTGAGGATATCAGTCTGTGCACTGAATAATCAAAATAATACTTAAAATCACATGCTCCTCTAAAAAGATTGATATTTTTAACTTTTTTTGTACTTTTCAACATCAAAACAAATTATTACAAGAGTAGACTAATCTGACTTGCTTGCTAGAATCATTTAATCCTCATTGTTGTTTATTTTCCATGTAGTCTATTGATGCACATAGACATCTCCAGACATTGACTCATTTCTGGCTGTGGTTTTGCAGTCACTTTAATCTGGTGGAAAGATGAACTGCTCTTGCTTATTCCTGATCTCTTCGAAGATGGCTTCCTGCCCAGATGTCAGACTTCTCTTGGTCATCTCAGTTAAAATGTTTTCTGCATTTCCAAGACAGAAATGAAAACAAAATAGTTTTTGTCCTTGGCCCATGCTCAACATATTTATAAATTATATACTGATAATTGTCAGAATTTGGAGCAGGAACTTAAGTGAGAGATAGATTTAACTTCAAGCTAAAAATACATTTTTTCATGTTATTTTAATAAAAAATTGCCCAAGTTACCGTGGTTGACTCCATTTGACTTATCATGAAAGGCTTGTTAGAGTGTGATCATTAAATTGCCTGAGGTTCTGCAGGACTGGACAGGACTTCCCCTAGAATTGTACTCCTGCTGGCCAAGAGGACAGTGGTGAGAAACCTGAGGGACAGAAACATGGTCCAAGGGACAAGTAAGAGTGGGCTTACAGATGAAGGGAAGGACCAGGTAGGTGTGAGGTTACAGAAAGGTGGGAAGGAGAAAAGATCTCAGTTGTGAACATAGGAAGAGTCAGAGTAGATGGGGCTGTGAGTAGACCAGAGGGAAGTTTGGGTAAAATAACTTATTTTTTCTCCTGGAGATGGAAGACAATAGCACATTGCAGTACAAGAAAATGATGCGTATATGAAAATTCAGAGCTGGCCATGCTGGCAAGTGCATGGTGCAAACTCACCACTTCAGTGGAGTGAGTTTCTAGGGGTGGAAAAAAAAATATATATATTAAATAAATTGTTACTACAGTGAAGGTAGCTTAATTAGTAGAGTTATACTGATGCTCAAAATATTTTCTTTTACAGGTTGTTGAGATGTGAGTAAAGTAGGAAGCTTTGCAGCTTATAAAAGCTTATTCAGAATAGAATAGCTGTCAAAGGCCAAGGGACCTGACAATAAAATGGCTAATGAAATCCAATGTAGATAAGTGCAAAATTATACACAAGGAAAAAATTGTAACTCTCTCTGTAAAATAATGAGCCTTATCTTGACCTGTTACAACTAGAAAGTAGGTTTGGGGATTGTGATACATAATTCTATGAAAACATCACTTCAGTGCTCAGTAGGAGTCTCAAAAGCAAATAAAACTTTAGGAATATAGGAGAGAAACAGAGAACATAACATGTAAAACCGTAGAAATCACTGCATGAAAACAGAGTCTACTCTCATTTCAGATAACTTGTGCTGTTTTAGCCCCCTAATCTTAAATAGTAGAAAAGGGGTAAAAGTGGGAGAAATGTGATCATAGATATTTAATAACTTTCATACAAAGAGCAGCTTGCTAAGCCAAACCAGTTCAGTATGGCAAAGGGCATAAGGAGGGAAAGCTATAGAAACATGAGTAGAATACAGCAAATAAAAAGGGAACTTCTTTTGACTCTTTTCCATTATAAGCATTGAAGATTATCGTGTCAAATTGACATATCTGCATTGAACTTGACAAAGGATATTGTGGATACTAAAAGGTTTTATGGGCTCAGATAATGGTTGTTATTATTTCTTCTATAAATCTGCTCCAAAATACCTCTTCTGGTTTATGAAAGATTGCTAGTTCCAGGTAGACTGCTGAGTCAAGCTCCTTATATTTATGCTTGGCCTTTTTCTTCTAGGGTAAACCTGGTTGGCACTTTCTGGAGGCAGAACCAGAGATCAGACAAAACTTTGGTCTGACACTGTACAATTTTAATGTGAAATTTACATTTAATGTATTTAGTAGAAGGTTTTGCAGAATGTAGTGAAGGCCTTCCCTACACTCCTTTAATTGTAGCTAATCTCTTTCAAAGGTATCTGAAGTACAATACTATTTTTATAGTGTATGTTAAAGGTAGAGTGTATATTCCCAGACACAAAGACCTGGTGAGTCTGAAATACAACAAGCTATGCTTATTTAATTTAAATTAGTTTGATTTTTTTTTTCTGTTGTTTTACTGCTAGTTTTTGTTTCTGTAGCTTTTTTCTTTCAAATCTGCTTAAGCTATGTCCTTCTGAAAAAAAAACTTAACCCACGTGTTCGGCAGCAGTGTTCATGCTAGAAGTACTTGCTATGCTGCTATTAATTTTTTGCTAACTGGTGGATTTAATGTTCTCTAACTGCATAACTCGATGTGCAATGTCATTATGAATTTGACATAATTAATTTTAAGATATGCTGAATCAAATGACACTATCATTTATAATTCCATATTATGCAGTGCTCTGAGGCTTGAAAAGTATCCTTACTGATTCAAATTCTTTGTCCCTTGGCCATTTTATTTTCCTTCCTTGGAGTCACTGTAGCAAAATGTTTCCAGACATGGAGGGTATCTCTCATGTTTGGCTATAAAGGGAATACAGGTTTAATACTTTCAGTCTGAAAAGATGCTATCTGATCTGGAGAACAAAGTATAATATTATTATAAAAAGAAAACAGGACTAAAAAAGAAATATAGTGTACTATTATACTTGTTGGATGAAAAGCATAGTTTGTAAAATCAGGTATTTCTAAGAAAATTAGTTATTTGTGACTCAGATTGTTTAGATCTTGGAAAGCAGCATAAAAATCACTCTCATAGTCTTACTGAACTAACAAAAAAGTGTGTGGTGGGAAATCCATCAAGTGTTACTTTTGATTTGTGATGTTGAGTGGTACCATTTCTTTCTAAATGAGAAGACCACTAGTAAGGTAGGACCATAGCATACAAAAAAATATGAAAACCAATGTAGATGTCACAGGCTGTCCTCCCCTATTCCAAGTGCAAGATTATCCTTGCAGAATGGGTGTTCCCCTGAAGAATAGTTTAACAATCTAGTGTTTGATTTCAGACCTTGATAGTGTCATTTTTATTAGTCTTTCATATAAAATCTAAATAATATTTGATAATTTGGCCACTAAAAATTGTGTTACAGGCAGTGCTGCAGTATGAACTAACCAATGTGATAACTCTTACAAAACCACTAAAATGTGATTTTTATATCTCTGATTATACATCATATAATATTAACAACAGATTCAGTAGATGGATGACATTGCTTGTCTGTCTTTCAGCTAACGCTCTGGCTCTAAAATTTCAAACGTTTTCTTCTTCTAAATGTCTTCTTTACAGCTGATGTTAGTATTCATGACTAATGAATATTTGCTGTTCTGTTGTGGGTTAGATCTCCTTACTGAAGCAGAATTTGGAGATGCAGCTTTCCCAGTCACAGAGCTCTTTGCAACAGCTACAAGCCCAGTTCAGTCAGGAGCGACAGAGACTGACTCAGGAGATCCAGGAACTAGAAGAAGAGCATCAGCAAAGGCATAAGTCGCTTCAGGAAGCCCATATCCTTGCCTTTCAAAACATGGAAGAAACGAAAGAGCAAGAACAAAAGGCACGTTCATGTAGTTCTTCCAGATTCTGTAGAGAATGTTGCCATTTTAGCATTTTGTGTGCACAGTTGGAATTAGTAAAGAAAGAATCTGCGCAACTATTAAATTTCCTTTTCAGCTGATATATTACAGTAATACTGTTACCCAGTTAAATCTGAACAAGACATATTGACAATATTTTCTAATACTGGCATTGTTTCATATCTTGCTTTATATGCATATACATAGGTGTGTGTATATATATATGTAAAATTGTTATCAATACATGCATTTCATTATGGTAGATTGACATTGTTATCCTTAATATTATATTCTTGTTTCAATTTTGAGTAGGAGTTTTCCATTATAATTAATTTTGCATGTTTTTTCTGTCAATAGACTTCGAAATGTATTTTATATTTTCCTTATGTTAAAAATTGTGTGAGCTATGTTCTGTGATTTGCAAGATAATTTTCATACCCCACTCAAGATACTTTTTTAAAACCTTGGTGAAAACAGCTTTAAAATTGGAATTTTGATAGTGCATGGTATGTAATGGGGGCATATCTTAAGGTTTTTTAAGTTCAGTTCCAGAGTGTGCCTTTGCAGCCAGTTTTCCCACTATGTGCACAGAAGATGTGTAGCAGGAACATTATGCTTCATACAATTCCATAGGGAGTAAACATGGGTGTCCTTAGGAAACAGGAGTCCCCAAATGTGTGCACACTAAACCCATCTGTGAATCTGCACCTTATTACATTGCTTGCTTTTGTAGATATATCCAGGGATTGATTTTTTTTTTCTCTTTTCCAGCTGTGAGCCAAATGGGTTTTGTGCACAGGTAATCTTGGTAACTATCAACCACTGAAAAGAAAAAATATGTTAGGAGGATAAGAAAATATGAGTAATACTGGTGTGGTTTTTTCTTAGACTATGTCAATGTCTGCTTTTTGTTTCCAGTTGTTTATTGTGTAATGTTTTATAAATTCTCCAAGTTGGTGTAGAACAAATTTTTTCAATTTTGATTTCGTAGGAATTAGAAGAACGTTTACAACAGAAGCACTCAGAAGAACTTCATGCACTGAAAGAAACACATAAACAAGCCATGGAAGGTTTTAAATTGGAGATGGAACAGGAACTTCAGACTCTACGATTTGAGCTGGAGGATGAAGGAAAAGCTATGTTAGGTATACTATTTTCAAATTTGAAAATGGGTCCAAAACCATTATTTCTACTCGTGTATATATATATATATATATATGCATGTTTTTGTGTGTGTGTGCCTTATAGTATTATAACACTGTAGTGTCTCTCTGAGTCATTCAGTGTTGACTTAAGTGTTCCTCTTAAAATCACTATAAGCTTTAACAGGTAAGCCTTGACTCTTCACTTTCGAAATAACTCACCCTTAAGGCTCTTTTGGAAGGAGTAAGTGACCAAAGTTCCTGATGGAGAACTGATGTTTTCAAAAAACAACAGGAATAAAATACAGGACAGATACTTAGCTGATGTAAAGTGTATTTTAGGTCAGCAGCAATACTAGATGGAGCTGGACTGTTACTGTTAATTAACATAAACACGTCCAAAATAAACTTTTCTCTTTGTTTATGGTAACCAGCTTCCTTGCGCTCAGAGCTCAATCACCAACATGCAGCAGCAATTGACCAGCTGAGGCACAACCACCAACAAGAACTGGTAGCTGCCAAAATGGAGCTTGAAAGAAGCATAGAACTCGGCAGGCGACAGGTAGGAGGCATGGCTGGCAACTGGCTGTAATATGGCATGATCAATATTCATTTTTCCCTTTGCTGGAGGCAAGAACTGTTGTGAACAAACAACAAACGTATACTCCTTCAAAATCATCCAGCACCAGCAGCTAATGTGTTCTTAACAGTTTCCTAAACTTCCTTGCTTAGCTTTTTCTACTTTCTACAAACCTCATTCAAAGCCTAGAAAAGGCTCCCATATCCAAATAGTTTCTTCTCAGAACTGTGCAGGCATCTGGGAGCACTGCCGTGGGAGGCAAGTGCCCATTCTTGCAAAATTGTACTCATCCTCAGCTGCTAGCATGAAGGAAAAAGCTGTTTCTCTTTGAAGCCTAAGAGACAGGGCAAAAGAAGTGGTTGCTTGTAATCAAATGATTGCTTCAAACTGAAGAAAAAAGTGCACAAAAAACCCCCCACTGAAACCAAATCCCCAAAACCAGTATGAACTACCTTTGCTTTCAGTAGCAAACTGATTAATTTATCTTTTATCTCTCATTTTTCATTTTATACACAATCAGTTTTTCTCCTAGAAGCTAAAAATTCAAAGTTTAAGCTCTATTGAAAGCCAGACTCTTGTAAATTAGAGGATTGGAAAATTACCTCTTTATTTGCCTATATAGTAGGCTTTTCAAAATTAATTTACTGATACTCCAGCATCAAGGAGGAGGAGCTGACTTAGAAATATATTAACAGAGGAAACAGGATTTGTTGGACATAGCCCGTACACAAAAACAGAGATAGTCGGAGATGAGCCCTTTTTTTAGCTATTCCTTGCTGGTTTAACAGTGTGGGCACCAGAGGCAAAAACATGGTGCTATCATGCAGGATTTAGGAGGATATAGTTTCAGTCATGTGTTGTTCAAGCCCAGAATCTGACACCTAAATGAGATGCCAGAAAAAAAAGTTTAAATTACAAGAACTGGTGTTTGATCTAGCCAAACAGGGTGTACTTTTTGCCTCAGTATAATGATCTGCTAAACGAGCTTTGGTTGTACGAAGGGCAAAGCAGTTACTGAGGTTTCCTGTGTTAGAATAGAATACTCATCAGTTCACAGGATAAGGGTTGAATGAGATGGAGAGTGGTCTGATCAGAATGATTATATTTGTTACTTTTTGAAATACTTATATGTGTGGATGTAAATTTTTCCTCTGCTTTTTCTTATAACTTTAACATAGTCTTTATATAGGGAGATACATAGTTATTTTCAATTGTCTGCTCTTAAAGATGCCCTATGAAATTTGTGCACAAGGATATATTTGTATTTCCTGGAGGCATGAAGGCACAAAACACAATTATATACAAGACTGCTTTGGAATATCTGCTGATTTTCTCTGTGCAAACTATATGGTCATTAATTATTGTGAAACTGTAAGAAGTGGAATTGATGGAAATATAATACTCTGAAAAAGTTTTCATTACAGACATTTCTATACCAAGGAGGCTCATTATCAAAGCCATTGGAACAGGTTCCAGCTGAGCTTCCCAGATATTAACTTCATTGGAATTTCTTATGCAAAAAATAAAAAAAAATCCTTGATTTGTTGGACACAATATAAATATGACATAAACTGTTTAACACATAATCTGCTGTAAGATATTTATCATCTTTATATATATATTTGCAAGATAAGAGAGTTCTGAATCAGTTTTTGTTTGTGCAGGGCATACATTTTGAGCAATTTTCTCCCATTCAATGGGGCTGTAAGGGAAAAAATGTTTCTCTGGATCATATGCTGACAAGACAAAGAAAGTGAAATGCCCATTCCCTGGATCTTAGTAATACCTGGCTTTTTTTCTCTTGTATGTGTGGGCAAAAGGAAAGTGTGATGAGCTACACCAATTTTAACAGGCGGTGATAATAATGGGTTTTAAGTTTTCTTGCAAGTAGAAATCATTTATTACATAACTTTGATTTCTTCTTTCTTTGTACTTGTACACAATAAAAAGCCCTTTCCTTTGATTAGAATTTGTGTCAACTTCAAAAACTGAAAAAAATTGTCTATTGGATGGAAAATTCTGCTCAGCTGTTGTCCTCCAAAAGCAGGTATTGTAGGCATCACCTCTGAGAAACAAGTCTGTCTAAAATTTTTTTTGCTGCTGCTACTTATATCATAGGAAAAAGAATTTTTATGCCGAATATCAGATCTACAAGATGAATTGAGACACCGAGACCATCATATAGCTGAACTGGACAAAGAGATTCTGCATCTTCATGAAAATATAAGTGCATTGACAAAGGAATTAGAGTTTAAAGGGAAAGAAATTCTTAGAATACACAGTGAATCCAATCAGCAGATCAGGTACGAATTTTTCCACTCTAAATTCAAACCTGTATTGTTTCACTTACTGTTTTACTTTAAAAAAATTACCATTTGCAGTTTTAAATTTATCCTCTTAATCAAATCATGTTACTTATCATTTAGTCTTCTTTAGTAAAGCTATGCAGTTTATTGGTAAAGTTAGTGACTATGCTGTGCAGTTAAGTGGCATTTCAGTGACACATTTTGGCATATCTTAGTAGCAGTTCACTCAAGTGTTGTTTTTGGTGGGATTTTTTCGAATTCATTATGTTTGTTTATTTTATAAAGCATTAAAGGAGATGCATTTTCCATGAAATAAGCTAGAAGATTGGAGAACAGTAAGTAGTAGGCTTTGATGAATCAATAATTCCTTCTGTGTTGTCTGATACTATGTAAAAGCCATTAGAAGCATGGCAGAAAATCATGATGAACAAAAAAGTCTGATTTTAGAATAACTCTTTTTTTAACAAAAACTAAATTAAACAGGATGCATGAGCAAGATTTAAGCAAGAAACATGAGAAAGAGCTGGATGTCTTGACAGCAGATCACATCAGAGAGAAACAAAGCATGCTGGCAGATTTTAATAAGACCCAAGAGCTGCTCAAGGAAATTAATTCAGCTTTACAAATTTCGTAAGTTTTGTTGCATTAAAAAAAATTGTATGTAGCTGCATTTGAGTGAATAGTTTATTCTGGTGTCTGTAAGTTCCTGAAGATACTGCAGAGATGCAGATGTACAAATACCTCAATAAAGTATGGGGGCTAATCTTGCATTCTTTAGGCAACACAATTCTATAGTCTTTAGGGGAATGTAGTGAGGTAAATTGTTAAGGGTTTGAGACCAAAAAATTTCAGGTAGGAAAGATTAAATCTGTGCAGTTCCTGGAAAACTGGAGAAAACATCTTTTTTTGAGAACACAAAAATTTCTTCAAAAAGTTTATAAACAGTACAGTATTTACTACTACTAAGAAGTGAGATTGCAGCATAAGTGATGCAAACGTTTTCAGGTTTGGTAGCATAAGGAAAATTAGTGTCTGAAATGGATTGTATGAACATAACAGTAACAAAAGGATTAAGATTTAGTCTGAATAAAAATCCCACCAGGGATTAGACCACCTAATGGTGGCAGAAGTGATGTAATAGTGTGTCACCAACCAGTGTTTTCCAGTCTTCCACATCCTTCATTCTCTGTGGTGTTACCCATTTTGTCACATTTCTGGCTCAGGTTTCATAGCATGTTGAAGGTTTCCTGCCACAAAGTCGTCACTAAGGGATTTGTATTTGCAGCATGAAAGATTTATGGCAGAGAGAAGAAATTGGTTCTAAGTTTTTGATAGAAAGCTTTTCTAAGTAAGTATCAGTTACAAATGGACAGTAAAGCCAAAATGCATCTAGCTTTTTCTGGATAATGAGCCCTCAGAAATTGCCTTCAAATAAAATGGTTATAAAATTCTAGTTTTCACCCCCTTGTAGTTGTCAACATGCATGCTCTTATGCCCTGATAGATGTGGTGCCTTGCCGTTCAGTAAATTAGGTGTAAACTACTTCCTATTTGCTGCATTTATCTTGTATGAGAAACAGGTCTATGAGCAGCCACCTGAACTGTTTTGGAACTGTTTATCTTAAGTGTTTTCTACATTAAGTTGTTTGCTTCTCAGTGTCAGGGAATTTTCTGAATTTAGCTGGCTTTCTACTCCTCACTCTTGCTCAATTTAGAGCTTTGAGGAAGCAGCCACTGGCCTAAAATCAGCAAGCATCATCCAGGGTGCCCTGACCTGCCTTTCAGTGTTATTTTTCTGTTTACACTGAAGCAAGAAGCTGCCCAAAGAGGAAACTATGTAGAAAGGCAAACAAATTTTAAAAAACAAAACCAAACCAAACAAACAAAACAAAACAAAACAAAAAAAAAAAAAAAAAGAAAAAAAAAACCAGAAATGCACACACATACCCCACCAACCCAGAGAAGTTTTATGCAGCTGTTTCTCAAGTAACTGTTCACAGGTTCAGCCTCACCTAAAGCATGGCCTCATGAATGTTTGTGAAATGGAGAATCTATCTTGGAATAACTGAGAGTGGGTGTCCTTAATTAGGCTCTACAACTAAAGTCTTTACATTACAAATTATTATTTGAAACAGAAAAAAAAAAAAAAAAAAAAAAAAACAGTTCTCTGAAGTATCTGAAAAGAAAATGACAGCTGTATGTAACTATCTACTATACTCTGGGGATCTATGTACAATAGCTTAACCCAGCATAAAAAGTATGCACAAAAATTAAGCCAGCTGAGGCTATTTTTGTTCTGCTGAGTCAAATGCCTTCTCTGCAAATAAAAACAATTATGTTGTTCTTATTCATATTGTTTTATGTAAATACATTACATAATCTCCTCAGAATATGTACAGGTTATTTGAAGGTTATTAAATGATCAAAATAATTTAATATTAACTGCTTTTTCAGCTGCAAATCAAAGTAAAAATCTCATAGTTGCTTTTGAATAGAAAATATTTATCTAAAGTGAAAAATTATGTCTACTTCTAGGTGCCTACAGTTCGTTTAATTCTTGTGGAATCAAGCTTGACCTGATTTAGATTCAATATAATTCATAGGATTTTCTCAGTGTTTGATTGGGATTTCTTTTCTTTTTTCACTAAGTTTGTTAAATTTCCTGAATCTGTTCTGATACTGATACTTGGTTCACTAATCTACATGAGGGCTGAATATGTGAGAGACATATTTTAGTACTTTCCTGTGAAACTATGTTTAGCATCATGAGCATGTTATTAGTTTAAAGGACACACAATAATTTGAAACTATGATGTCTTCAAAATTTGTACTTTAAGAAAAAGGGATATTATGTAGTTATTTGTGCAATTCCTCTCTCAGTTGGCTTATTTCACTTCTCTCCTTTAATGCTTTCCCACCAAGCATTTCAAATTTCCTCTTAGTTTTTTTTTAAATGTTTATCAGTTGTTACATTAGATATCCTAATATCCAAGTGTTATTCCTTTTATTTTGCAGCTCATTCCTTTATTTCATCTCTGATGGTACTAAGTAGCTTCTGTGGAGAGGAGTTAGTTACCTATTAGTCTTCAATGTTCTTGGGTGTCTTCTGTTCCATTATGTTCCACATGAACTGAGCAAGATGCTGTGGTTTTGAATGCCTTATTTTTAGCCTGACTTATAAGTGGCCCTTTTCAAAAATACAGAAGTGCATGCATGGGAAGGATGTTAAGTTTTTAGAATGTTCCTTTGATTACTAGTTGCTGGTGCAAAAGTTAAGGTTATTGGGGTTTTTTTGTTTGTTTTGTTTTTTAACTATCTAAAGTGGAAGGAGAACATAGAAATTAATTTCCTTCAAGGTGGTAAGAAAGTCATCCTCTGTTTTTACTCCCTGAACTCTCTTTTGTACTTACCAAAAATGTGACTATTCACTCATCATTTAACACTGGATTGGGCTAAAGGGGATATTCTTCTTTTCTATAAAGTTTAGAAGAAATGGAAGAAAAATACAAAAACAGAGAATCAAGACCAGAAGACTTGCAGCTTATCTCAGAACTGAGAGACCTAATTGCAGAGCGGGACCAACTCATAAAGAAATTGATTGTAAGCTTCTATGCTGTCTTGGTGCAATGTCTTGACAAATACAAAAGTTAATCTGATTCGAAGTGTTTGAGATGTATTTAAAGAACCAATCCTGCTAGCATGTTATTCATATTCTTTGACACATTATTCCTCTGGTTTCAGTGACTCATAATAGTAAAACTAATTAGAGAGTGTTTTCCAAAATCAAGCATAATACATTATTACAGGAAGTATTTTGGCACATCCTTTATCAGATGTCTCCTGCCTCCAATCCTGGGACAAGCCAGCCATGTAAGCCATATAAGAAATAGTTTCTTCTGTGGAGTTCCTAAGAGCAACTTCCTGACTCACTGAGCTTCCCAAATTCAGAGCACAACACTCTGACTTGAGTTAGTCTAATTAGATCCCAATTAAGAAGCAAGAAGGAATGAGGAAATAAAAATTGATTAAAGATCAGACTTTAACTATACTGAGTCTTTTGCATTAGGCATAATCCATTAGGCTGTGATCACTCTCAGGACCATGGACCTGCATAAATAGAAATTATTTAGATTATTCCATATAATAATATATAAACATGAAATGGCAATTTGTAGAGTTACCAGTTTATTTTTAAATGTAAGCATAAAATTGAGAACATTTTACAGGCAGATTTGGCCACTAACTGATTTTAAATGCATAAAAAGGAGTTTCTATCTGTTATTCTTTTTAGGAGGACAAAAAGTTCTATCAGCTGGAACTAGTAAACAGGGAGACTAACTACAACAAAATGTTTAATGCAAGCCCTAATGTTGGTGTTATTAATCCATTGGTGAAGGTATGTTCCATGGACTTCATTGCTAAAGTAAAGAAAAAGAAATCTAAAGATATAGTAAAAAGAAGAGATATATGTGTGCCTGCATCTATACATAAATCACTCTTAACAGACATGTTCAAAACAAGGAATGTAGTTTTCCATTTGTCTACTTACTTTTGTGTAGGTTTGTTTCTTCTGTGTTGTTGAGAGATCTGCTGATGCTGTTGCTCTGCTTTGCTTGACATGTGTGACATAAAACACAGTTCTTTATCACAAAACTGCAAATTTAAAATGGAAAAGTGACAGAAAGGCAATAAAGGGCAGAACTATATCATGCAACAGAGAGCAGTGACACCCCTAACTGGTTTTAGTTTTGTAATTTTTCTTGGGTATTATGGAAAGTGCAAGGCACTTTGCACTTTTTGGGAAGCGCTCAGGGTGGAAGAGCATTAGAAAGACAGGGAGAGAGGACAGTAAAAGGTGAATTAGGGTAAAAGGGGAAGGGGAAGCATGTGTGAAGGGTATGGTATGAGTCTGAAGGGGGAAAGACATAGAGTAAGATTAGAGAAGTGGTGGCAAACCAGTATGGACATTAGAGGCTGCAAGAGACTGAAGTCAGTCTCTAGCATTCTCAGTTATTGTCACCACCTATACAAATGAAAGAACGTCAGTAGCAACATTTGCCAGTTCTCTCCATCCTGCTGAGTAGCAGCCAGGGAAGGCTACTGTACACACCAGCATAGTAGCCTTCCTGTGACTTCAAAAGCCAGCAGCATTCCTTCTTGAGGAATATGAATAGAGTGCGGTAGACTACCTAAATACCATTCCTTTTCACCACTTCAGGAGTGAGTTCTCTGACATTTCCTTCCTCCTTGTGATAACCCACAGGTTATTTCACTTGCATGAAGGGGGAAGAGATTTGTGCCAGCTGTAGAGACAGAAGAAGTTGGGAAGGTTCTGAAGCAGAGGCTAAAAACCCAAGGGGCACAACCTGAGCAGCTCAGATGCTCCAGTGGTCAGGTTCAGGCTCAAGTTATTTAAAAGGAGGTCTAGCTCCATTATTTGAAATTCAGGCTGTGCTTTTTTAGCCGGCCTTACTGCAATTTCACATCAGATCAGCGTATTTCATGCTTCTGCACAAACTCTGTTGCAAAATGTCAATATTTTCCTGATTTTCATGAGCCCAGCAGCTCTCCTAAGCTTTTCTGGATGCCTAATTTTTATGCTATCTGCATAAAAGAAATTAGTTTGGGTCCATTAGAAACAATAACAGGACTTCCAGATACAATTTCAATGGTTGTTTGAAAATGTTGGAAGTGTGTCAGAACCACCAATTTACAAAGATGTAAAATGTAACCATTTAGTATATAATCTTATGTTTTGTGTGAAATCTGAAGTGTTTGGGAAAAGTACTTCAGCATCAGATTTCCATAGTGATAATTCACATATTTTTATAATATGCTTCTATCACTTAAAATGTTTAGACTTTAAAAGTGTCTTGTATGCCAGAACGTTCTGATCTTTCATTTCATGAGTTGTGGACTGTGTTACTTTATTTTGTCAAAGCACATACTGTGATACCGGAGAATGAATTACAAAGAAACTGAAAATCTCATTCTCTTTTCTTTTTTTGTAAAAAAAAAGACAGAAGTTATGAGTTACTACAGGTTTTGCATATTAATGCAAAATAACAGCCATTGCAGTATGTGTTAGAGCTTCTCTAATTTCTGCAGTTGATCTGTTTAGCGTAGTATTACATTCTTATATCTAAAGTTTCTTAATACTTTGCATGAATTTCATGGGAACAATACATACAGTTTTCTCTCTCCAGATTTGACTGCTTCAGAAGCAAAGATTGTTTTATAGAGAATATTATATGAATCGTAATATTTTTCTAAGCACTTATGTGGACAACATAAATTTTCCAGAAATGAGCCACCTGTGGAGCACACAGATTTAACTACAGTTTGTTTAAAACACTGTTTTAGTTAAAGCATGTATTGTCTTGCAAGTGTATTTTACATACAGTTGGTTACTTTCACCAAACTATTTCTTCTTATTTCTTGTTTCTTCACTACTACAGCAGACATGTATGGGGCAATCTTAGTTTAATCCTTGGTAGCTGATGATCATTCATTGTGAAGTTTAAAACCCACTTTTTTCTATTATAGCTTTCTGTTAAATTGCTGGGGAATTTTAGCTCTGTATTGACAAACACATGCAAGAGTATTCGTCTGCAATTAGTATCATTTGCATATGCCAGCCCTGGAGAGGTCAGGCACTGAAATCAAAGCTAGCAGAGAGCATAAGAGAAGAAAGTGCAAACAAACAATAGGACTCTCTCTGTCTCCAGCTGAACTCATGCCCACTCTTGAATAGAGCAGCTCTCCTGTTTCAGGTGGAATTCTGCTGGAAAATATTATATAGAAACAACATGAGATTCCACTTGTCTTTCACTTTATATAGTTCAAATATATATAGTTAATAAGCCCTTAAGGGCTTTTTCTCCTAGCTGCTTTGTTAGGATTGTGTGTAAGTAATTGAAATTATTTATTATATAAATAATATGTGATTCATTGTATTTTTGAGCAAGGGATTTTTTTTTTTATTGCTCTGGGTATGTCGAAAACTCGTATTTTGGAAATAAGGAACTTTCAAGTTTAGTATTTTATTGTGGACATGAAAAATGTGATAGAAGTCAGAAAAACACACCATGTCCTGTCAGACAGCCATTTGAAAGAAAAGTGATAGAATTATTTGAAACATCTTTCTGCATTAAAATATCTATAAAAACAGAGAGTATCACTGACTCCCTTGTATGATCTGTTCTGGGATGTAAAATAGTTATATAAAAATAGATTTTCTAAGTATTTTTAATCCCTTGCAATGCTATCAAAAGAAAAGTATTGTGAAAAAAAAAAAACAACCCAACATGTTCGACTGCGCCATCTGGTGTCTAGAAGTGGCAGCTGTATTAGCATCAAAGCCAGGCCTTTTCTTTGTGCAAGAGACTGGACTCCTGTGCAGTAATATTTTTATCTTTAGCTGTATTGCTATAATGTTTTGCTAACTGAGTGGGTATATAAATTGCTGTGAAAGAAGTGTAGGTGCTTTTCCAGGTTTCATGGTCCAGTTACTAATATGTGCCTCAGTGATGGAGTAAAATATATTGGAGAGACCAATTTTTTTATCATTTAAATTTGCTGTAATTGCATTTGGTAGCAAAGCTGTTTCACAGATATGAAGAAAAGATTTAAGTAAACATGAAAGGTTTAACAGACTGAAAGGAAATTTTCCGCAAGATTATCAATCTCCAATGTTTAAATAGACCAATACATGCTTAAATAGAGACAATGTTTCAGTATAACCAAAATGTTGTATTGAAAGAGCATATGCTCATGTGATATACTCATTGATTATTACACTAAATCATAATAACTTAATCATCTTGATTAGAAATTCGATTTTTCTGTGAAAATTTGTGGTGTTCAGGTCAAAGCAAACACAAACCAACAACTGTAAAAAGAGCCCAATCTGTCCCAGTTCCTCTCCTTCAAAAAAACCTCCAAACCAATCATCAATAAAACTTCTAAATTAGCCAATGTCCTCGTCTGTCCTGGTGCAAGAAGCCTTCCTTACGTTTGTTATTTTTAATGCAGCAAAAGAAGAAGAACGATAAATCAACAAACAGGTTTGTGAGTGTCCCCAATCTAAGTGCTCTGGAATCTAGCGGAGTGGTGGGCAATGGACATCCAAACCGCCTGGACCCCATTCCTAACTCACCCATCCACGATATTGAGTTCAACAGCAGCAAACCACCAACACAGCCAATGCCACCCAAAGAGCCCAAGATGTTTTTGAGGTGAGCACTGCCTCACCAGTCTTTTTTTTTGTTGTTGTTTTTTTGCTTAACTTGGGAAACTTTTGCATTCTTATTGAGCTGAATCCCACTTGCTTTATCGGCCTTTCAGAGGTACAAGTACTCTTATGGCATTTTTCATTTTTACATGATAATTTTAACCTCTTTATAGTATTCCTTTTTATTGTAGACCTTGTTGAAATGTGAAGTATTCTCTCACTTTCTCCTAAGCCTCAAACTTTAAAACCCTTTATAAATACCTTAACAGAATTCATGTGCTTCCAATTGTTTACATATATGAACAATTGTTTTAGATGTTTGTGTTATTTACTGATTTTTTTTTAGGAATTGATACTAGCACAGAGGTTTTTTTATTTAGTATTATGTGATAAAAATGTTTATGTAAGAAAATTATTTTCCGTGCTAGGTGAATGTTTTGTGTTTCCTCTTTCCTCACCTATATGAAACTGTTTCTTAGGAGTAACCTTACTGCAGCAACAGGAAATGTGCAGGCTTGAGTGCTTAATGCTGAGCTTCCAGTAATCAAAACCAGCATTAAAGTCTCAAGTAATTATTTCACAAAATAATCTACTGAATTGAATAACTTAAAAATGGCATTTTAGAGGCAGGAGTTCAATCTTTTATCTGATATGTCCACATAGTAAATGCACTGAAGTGCTGTGCTTTGTATCTAGTAGGTGCTGATCTCCTACCTCTAAGTTGCCAACTTAAAGGAATATGTAATCACTGGTTCCACAGCTGGTTGTTTGCTCTTTCCTTTAGTTTAATGAAAAAGTTCACATAACTAGCAACTGGTAATTATAACGGGAAACAAATTATAGAATCTAAAACAGATAAAGGAAAACAATATTTTTCAAGTAAACCTTAAATAAAAGTACTGTTGCTATTATTTTTTCCTCTGCATGTTATGTGCATGAATATGCTCAGGTATCTATGAACATGCACGTGCATGACCGCATGGACTGTGATGCTGGAGTTTTCACTCCAAATTGTTTTGTGCTCTGTATTATCCTATAGCAGAGACTATTTTATTACCAATTTTTATTGATAAAGGAACTTGTGTAATTAAATTATTCTTTCCTGCTCACTTTGTGAGAATGTTAAGTGTTCAAAGAGGAGCCAAATGCTGTTTGCAACACAGCAGTTTGTTTTTTCTAGTATCTTGGTGTATTTTCAGTGTGTGCATGAACAATTGCAAGTGGTATTTGTGGTGGTTATTAATTATTACAAAAGTGTGTATTTCTGTTCAGTTGTGAGCCAGTCTTTGTGAGCACATGTCTACAAATATGATGTTCACATCATATTTTTCACAATTAACTTTGCCACAGGAAAAGGATGCTAAAAGAGGACCTTCTACAGTCATGCTTTTCCAAGAGAGAACTCTTTTTATTCTTCCAGAAAACTACAGCTATTTATGAGATTTAAAAATGTGTTTTTCAAATATTATTTGCCCACCCTGTAATGTGGCTTATGAACTGATTTGTGCTGCTGGTGCTCTCCAATGGAGTGGATGATCACAGATTCTATAGGGAGACATTGAATCACATCCTAAGGCACACTGATAATTAATCCATGGAAAAACAGACTGTGTTCCTTATTGAATATTCTCTGTGATTTTTTTTTTCTTCTCCTAACAGTTGTACTTTTCACTTAGTTGTAGGATAATTGTTTCTTTTTTTCTTTCTGTGAATTTAGCCCTCCTCAGACTGATGCCTCACCAGTGGTTTCACCAGACCCACAACGCCAGGAGTGGTTTGCCCGATACTTTACGTTCTGAGAGATGATTTGTTTTTGTGGCACAGCGTGATGTGGACTGTTTATAAGAGCATGACCTTAAATAAACCCTCATGTGAACAAGCTTTCCTGTAATTTGTCAAACACTGTGAATGAGAAAGTATTTGTCTTTCTGATTTGAAACTGCACTGTATTTCATGTTATTTGTTGGAATCACCTGACATGGTACTATACAATATGTGTAATTATAACTATTATTTTTATTTTAAATTGAAGAATCTTTAAACTTTGTAATTACTACATAATAAATTTTGGTAGAACAAACATAATGCTTTCCCCCTTTTTCCTATAAATGTGTTTTCTTTGATTTCAGGTAAGGCTTTTCCCCCCAAATAACATAATTGCATGGTTACTATAAATGCAACTTGAATTGTAAAAGGAAAAATATATATCTCTAACTCTCTCCAATTTGGGTGGGATATGTTTAATGCATCCCTGTTCTGTTACATTGTATCAGTTTAAAAACCTTCTCTGGCTAACATTTAAAATCAAGAATGCTATATAAAACTAGCGTAGCTGCTGGCTTCCAGAGCAGATGGATTCTGGTAGAAGATGAAAAAAGCCACAAACCAGGAGCTGTTCTTTGGGGAGGGGGGGTTGACTCCT
Organism: Rhabdornis inornatus; assembly: GCA_013397075.1. Lineage (NCBI taxonomy): Eukaryota > Metazoa > Chordata > Aves > Passeriformes > Rhabdornithidae > Rhabdornis > Rhabdornis inornatus. Next base: position 692,441 of record VWZS01004857.1, read on the forward strand.
CATCTATTGCTTGTGAGACTTCACCATTTAGTTATAATCAAAAATTTTATTGTTGAAATTAAGCAGAAACTGTTCCCACAGGTTCTATATTTCTTTTATGAATATTAAAAAACCAAATGCTTGAAATATTTAGAAAACTGTTCTAGGTATCTCTGTGTAAATCAAGAATCTACATTTTGAGCATATAGTCTTGCTTTGGATAAAATTCATAACTTAAAAAGAAAACTAAGCCACAAACAAAAACCAACTACACAGCTTTTTCCCCCTTAATGCATACTACAGATACAGATCTTTCATTAAAACTTAGTTACCTTCCCTTGTCTATATTAAATTTTTTTCTTCTTCTTAAACTGATATATGAAACTGTTTTTCAGCTAGTGAGCATGATTCCCCAATCTATACCTTTTATGATGTCAGTGTTGCTCAAGAAATTTGTTGCAGCATAGAGAAAACCAGAGCTTATTGTCTTTTTTATATTTTTTCATTCAAAGATTACCACAAATTAACTCACACTGGTAGTCTCAGGGAGAATATTGTCTTTGTTTTATGAATGTATTTTTAAGCTGAATCTCTTATCTTTTAAAAGCAGGAAAACATATGTCTGAGTTATTTGAATAAGGTTCTAGTTAGCATATACAAAGGTCTTGAACTTTAATATTTCATCTAAAGCCCTAACTGCATTCTTTTTTTGCTATATGCACAAAGGTAAATACCCAGATGAAGATACTTGCTAATTACAATGAGTTTTATATGTACTATATGTATAAATGAAGAATTTGTATGTTTTCATATAAACAATATAAAAATCTTCTAAATGCATATTTAAAAACTTCTATCGTATAATTCACCTTGAAAACACCACTGAAAGCTGTATTCTGGTGATGTTGCCATGGATTAAAAATGTATACATCAGATTTTCTGTAGCTGGTGGACTCAGTTGTAGGGATATGCAACTTTTTAATTTTAGAAGAAAGCCATATTGGGCAAAATGTCAGATTTCTTGGCTGTTACCCAAAATAAAATTCACTAGATCATTTTGTTACAATGTTCTGAAGTGAGTGTTGCGTATTTTTTCTTGCATGCTTTGCAAGGGATCAGCTGCCTTCTCCCATCATCAACTTGATTTGTGCATTTTCACATATGGAATTAATAACTGATCAGGAATATGAAGATAATGATCCCTACATTTACCTATTCGGTGAAAGGTGTACCCATTGGTTTTTTACTAGTAGGCATCTGAATGTTAAGAAGCATTCAGTTACCATGCCTGCCACAGTCAGCAGTTGTACCCACTGCCTTATCAGTCTCCTCAAACCAAAAAAACAGCCAAAAAAAAGTCCCAAAACCCACCAAAAATAAAATGCCCAAAAAAACAACTAGAGGAAACTAGGAAAAAAAATCTATTTTCTACCAAATGGCATAAAAACTCTGCAAAATGTATTTGTAAAAGAAGCCAGTATCTGGCTTTCGAGATTAAGGAACTTGCATGATGACTATGCCATTGTGTTCCTGATCTTTGCAGTATCTCGTATTCTGGAAGATGCTAAAGGTGCATGGATTCATGAGTTCATAGGCAGCCTCAGCTGCCAAGAGATCACTTTAGGGTGCAGTCTGGAGCCCAAGTTTTACAGCCACATGGACATCCAACCATATTCATGCTGCCTGGTCTAAACCTTTCCCTAGCCTGTGGGATCTGTGAGCCCTTCTCAGCTCTTGTGCAGCCTTGCTGGCAGTGTCCAAATAGCACACTGTACAACCACCCTGACCACAGTATTAATGGGCAGTTCTTGTACTCTCCTGGAACAAACCCAGATTGAGGGCACATTCTGTATTCTGTAAAACTGAAAAACAGAGCAGCTTTAAGTCTTTGTCTTCATTACCACACAAGACTATCAGGAGGTACCTGAAAGCAAAAATAGTAATACTGTTTTAGGTAAGAAAGCCATTATTCCAAGTGGAAAGCAGTGCCCAGATCAGGCGAGTGTTCCGAGCCCAGGAAAAGAGAGCTTTTCAGGCTAGTAACTGCCAGCACTGTCTCCATCCACTTGTTTGAAACAATTACTTTTTCCTGTCCCATTTTGCACCATGATTTCAAAAGAAGCTATCTCATGGATTTTTGAAAGGACCTAATACATTTTTCGATAACTTCTTGTTGAGTAAACATTTCTTCATTACTCAGCTAAGCACGTAACAGTTACTGGTTACTATTAGATAATAGTAAGTTGATAAAAAATGTGAGTTTTTTCTTGTAGGAACCACTACCTGATCATAGCCTTTACATACAAGTATCTGCTACTCACTCTGTAGTTGAAAAATCACCTGCCCCAGTTGCAGGCAGCTGCAGTGTTTTTCATACTGCTGCACTAGTTGTTCAGGCTACAAATACAGTCTGAGGAAGCACACATAGGCACCTTCAGGAATTCACAGAGATGACAGCTCTGCCATACCAGAAGCCAGGTAACTGTGCTAACAAATGTGCAGCAACAACAGTGTCCCATCATTAGAAAATAGCAGCCTGGTTTTGTACCTTGCAAAACCAGCACTATAAACTGATTAAAGTTGACACTAAAAGCATACGCCAGAGAAAAGGCTTGTTTTGATTTTGCATAGTGATCAATATATTTTAAGTGCAGATCTCAGCAGTGCCTTTGCAGCTGTATCTGTTAAATTGGTTACAATGGGACCATTTTATAAAACAAAATGTATTTTTCTTCTAGAGTAATATCTAGGGGTTAAAACACTTCCTCTTTATAATCTCCACGAAGCAGTCTTTTGTGAAAACACTCTTTCCTTCAGGTGAGGATTTAGGCAACATCTGCAAGTACCCTGAAGTTTGTGTTGGCAAACTATGCAGGAGAGGTAACTGAGTTCCATCCAGTGTATTCCTATGCAGAAATTCTCTTCTGATAGCATGAGGAGTAGGAATTCAGAGAAATCTGATTTGTAATTTAAAGCACCTGTGAAGTTCCACACAAACTTTTCCCCCAAACATTCCAAGACTATTCCCGTCTTTGCTGGCCAAACATTATTCAGATGAACTCACAGATAGTAAGATAGTATAGTCAAAAGGTGAAGCAACCACTGCAGCTTTCTTATTCATTAAAATCACATTTAAATAGGACTGGGAGGAAAAAAAAAACCAGCATGCTAGACATTAAAATTACTTATCTTAGTTTTATTATGGCAGTAGTTATTTTACATATTAAAGCCGTACATCATAACTTGATAATAAGGCATCTAAAGGATATTATTTTTGTTTGAAGTGTTGATTGATCACTCCACCAACTGTAAAATTTTGTATTAAAATACAAACTGTGTACATTTCTTTTGATATGTTTTGATTATAGAACTACTGGTGTTATTGTAATATTGTTATCTTATTGGGTAAGATCTTACATGGGCAGTGATTTTTGTTTTGATTGTCTATCAAGAATTCATCATTAATACAGGCTAACAATGGGAGGTCCTGGGAGTGAGAAGCTCAATGGAAAAAAGTTTTAAGACCGTGAACACTTTGAAGTTAGGAGGACATTAAGCTGTGCTCTGTGATATTGCAAGACTTGAGTGGATGTATGAAAAAGATTCAAATACCTTTTCAGAGGTACCAAGAAAATAGACAAGTAAAACAGAAGACAATTGCTGGGACCCTCAGAAGGGCAATATATTTCTAGCTAACCTCTGTTACTGTCTCCCTGTCCCCCCCACCCCCCACGCACACATTTTTCTGTTTATTTTCTCCTTTTTCCTCTTTGCCTCTTTTACTATTAAAAAAATACATAAATTTTTTCACACCAACGTTTAACGTCGTTTGGTTTTATTCATTTTTTGGGTATATTTCGAATCTACAAAGTTCTTTCTGTTTTATATATAAAGAGTTAGTTTTCTTTGCTCTTCTGGGTTTAAACCGGATCCTAACGGCCTGGAACACGATTTTGATACTGAATTAGCTAAAATTCAAATAATTGTAGAGCATGCCACTGGGTTGCTATACACAGGGAAAAAATACAGATAAGAAACTATTCAAAATACCATACTGTAAATTCTAGGAAAAAGCAAAAGCTTTAGAGCCTGCAGCAAACACTGGGTTTTGGCTACATTAAGAATAAAATCCCCAAACTCCTCAGACTCTGCAATGCCCTCATGAAGAAGGGGGAAGTGGCTGGTTTGTCGTGCAGCTCTCTCTATAGAAGCCAAATTTAGATGTCAAGGTGTTGAAATAGAGAAATGGGGAATTAAGAATATTTTAATAGAAAAGGGGAATGACAAGACTATATTGTCAGCTATAATCTATGGTGCTTGCAAAACAGGAAAAGAGCCCACATGCAAGATGAAGTTGATGGATTAAATGAAAACACAGGATAAGGGGCCCAAAATGTAAAAACAGGATGAGGGAGCCCCCCAGATCCCTGGGGAAGGGAAAACTGATACCAAAGTCCAGAAAATGACCAAGGACTAAAAAGAGAGCATGCGCAAGAATGCGAGGTGAAAACTTTAACTGAGAGGAAGACTATTTACTTCATCTAAAGACCCCCGAACGACCACCAGAGAGACCCCAAAAGAATAATGCGCAGTCGCAAAGAGGCGTGAAACTAATTTCCATATGAAGCGGCGATAGGTAATGAATATGTATTAGGCGAATTGTATATTCATAGTTTGTAGAGAATAAAAGGCAAAACGCCGGTCGCCAAAGGTGTGCATGTCTTTGGAGGAGCTATCCCCCATGCACCTCAGCGCTGAATAAATACATACCTACTCTTATAACTTATTTTTGTGAGTTATAGAGTGTTTCTCCGCACATCAGTGTAACCCGCGAGAGTAGAGAGGGAACTTGTGAGAAGCAGCTTCAGCTGACTCGGGGCTCCCCCTGCCCACAGCCCCTTTCCTCCGCCTGGCAATCCTCCATGCTGTGCCGGAGCAGCGTCTGTGCCCACGGGGTGCAGAGAGCGGCACCACTGCACGGAGAGTCCGCAGCTGGATCTTTTGTTCCCGAGAGGCCGAGCAGCTGGAGTATCCCTCGTGCCGGGCTTGCCGCCCCTCGGCTACTCCCAGGAGGGCCGGTTCTCCCGCGGGAAGCGCCCCGGCATTCCCGCCCCGCCCCGCTGAGGGCCCGCCGGGCCCGGGCGTGGAGCGGCGCGGAGGGGCGGGGACGGAGCCGCTCCTCCCGCCGGGTGAGGGAGCTGCGGCCGCTGCCTCGGCGCGGCGGGAAGCGGCGGGAGCGGGGCGACCCCGCCGCAGGTACCGAGCGGGAGCGGGGCCCGGCTCGCCGGGCGCAGGGAGCGCAGCGCATCCCTCGCTGCCCGGCGCTGAGGCGGGACGGGACGCGCCCGCCTGGCCGCCTTCAAAACTTACCGTGCTGGAGGCGGCCGGAGCGGGGGGGCCGGGCAAGGCGCTGCGTCAGCCGCCTGCCTTCATCGCCTGCACAGCGAGGGAAGGGAGAGCCGCCCGGCTTCCCTTCTCCCACTACCGGGGTGGAGCGCCCCGCCCGCTCCCCGCCTACCCCGGCGGGAGGGCGGCCCGGGCAAGCGGGGGCGGCCCGGGCCGGGTTGGCGGGAGCCGTCACTGAGGGGCCGGGGGCTCGGCCCCGGTGCGGGCAGCGGCGGGGAGGAGGTGTCGCCCTGGCGAGGTTTCCCTGCCTGAGCTCCCGAACCGCGCCCCGCCCCGCCTGGCTCTGTGATGGGCTTTTCCCAGAGAAAGACAAAGTTTCCCGCCCGGCGCGCGGCCGTACCGGGAAGTGCCGCTGTGTGACCGCCTCCCTGCGCCTTGTCCTCGCAGGGACACCATGAAGCTGAGCGCGGACCAGGTGAGCCTCATCGGGCAGGTGTTCGAGTCCTACGTGCTGGAGCACCACAGGGACGAAATCCTGGCCATCCTGAGGGAGGCGGACGACCAGGCGCACTACCCCGTCGTCGTCGACGCCTTGACGCTGTTTGAGACCAACATGGAGATCGGGGAGTACTTCAACGCCTTCCCCAGCGAGGTGCTCCCGATTTTCGACAGCGCGCTGCGGCGGGCTGCGCTGGCAGCGCTGCAGGACAGCGCGGACCCGGCGCAGCTCAGCCTCAAGCAGAACCTCCACGCCAGGGTCTCGGGTGAGTGCCGGGGCGGGGGCTGCAGCCAGCTGCGCCTCCCAGCCAGGACTGCCAACATTGCGTGACTCCGCAGGGAAACTGCCAAAATTTCCCTACTCTGTAACCAACTATCGGGGCGCCATGGAATGAGCACGTTTAATTCTTGCCGTTCCAGTGTTTGAAGCGGTTTGATGCAGCAGGGAATCCTCAGTGTTTGTTAAAGAGCAAAGGGCACGTGGATGTGTTTAGACCAACTCCCAAAAGAAAAGCTGTGACCATCCCCACTGGCCTGCGTGCAGTGGTTGGTGTCTCTCGCTGGGTCAGGGCTTACCCTAAAGCCTTTCCAGGGCAAAGACTCCTCAAAGCAGCAGCTGATCTTACATTATGTCTTTCAGACAGAAGCTGTAGAGAGAAGAAGAAGAAAAAAGAGAAAAAAAAGTCCAGGAAAAAAGTTTTAGGGGAGGTTTTACTGCAGGTTGACTTCCCTATGTGCCAGTTGGATCTCGGTCCTTATCGGCTCCATCCGTCTTCTAGAAGAGGCAAAATCTAAATTTTGAGTTCTCTTGTAACAATTTCATCCGAAACTGTTGAATTTTATGCTTAACTGTTATAAAATTGCTTGTCATAAAATTGGAATGATTTGTTGGAAGGCGTCATCATTAGTGGCGGATTCAGTAATTTTTTCACTGCAAGATGCTATATCATTATGCCTTATTACTGGGAAAATTTTAGTAGCTTTGAGGTTTGGTGAATGTGGATTGCAGGTTCTGGGGTTGAAATGTCTTTTTTGCCTGTTGTGGGAAACTGGGTCAGCAGTCGCACTGTCCCTTCTGGTCATTTCTGATCGTAACAGTTTGGAGCAGTACTCTGCAAAGCCAAGAGCTGGCAGCCTGTGTTTCCCTCCCCTGCCCTGTTGTGGTGTGGCTTATTGAGTCTTTTGGCAGCTTGAATTTGGATAAATCATAGTTGTTAAATAGGCCTGTGTTTCATTCCAGTGAGTTTCCATAAAAACGTTGTAATGACAATACATACATCAGAAATATATTTAGCCTGTGGTATTCAGGAGGTGAGGAGCTTGTACACAGCTGCTGAGTATGTGAGGTAAAAGGATGGCCTCTGTGCTTTATTGGAATTTGGCCTCGCACACCTTCCTGTACCTATGAAAGCAGGAATGAGGTAAAACTTTCCTCCTAGTGTTTTGAGATGCATTTACAAAATTCAGGGCTTCAGCATGAAAAAAGACTCCAAGTATGATTATTTGAAAAGCTACCAGGAAGTGTTAGAAGGAATACAGCAAGGAGAGAGAATCTCTGCATGAGTAGTGGTGTCTTTAAGACATTCAGTTTCCTCTTACCAGCCTCTTGCTGGAGCTGATCATTCCTCCCACAGTGATGTTTTGTCTAAATATTCCCATATCAACCTCCAGCAAAATTAGCCCCCTTGATCAAATAGTTTTAATAACTGATAAAAGCAAGCCTGGCTGATCATTGATAGAAGAATTCAGTCAGCAGACTCACAGATAATTCCATCCCTAAGATGGAGAGAATTTGGCAAAGAACAGGGGGAGTTAACCTTGAGAGGTTCAGCTGGATCAAAATAACATCTGTCCATGGAATTTGGTTAATGTTCTATGCCACCAAAAGGCTTGCTGCAGAAGAATTAACCTAAAATTTCTACAGCCTTTTTGCCACCAGAATTTTCCCATGGTACTGTTACCTTTTAAGTAGATGCTGAGTCTGATTACCTTCAGGATTCTCATCTTGGAGTGCCACTTCCCATTCCCATGTCAGATAAGGAGGTAATGAGAAGGTGGTGCACTATTCTTGGTGGGTGCAGCAGGCAACTACCAGGAGTGTGGGTGATGGCATCTGTGTGTCAGGCTTGGAATTAAGTGAGGAAAAGTGATTTTGCATACACCAGGTGTAAGAAACAATCTCAACACCTTCTACCAATATGGACAGGGCATCTAGGAGTTGAGAAAAGGATTGAAGGAGTGTGGGTATGCAGTAATTAATAATGGATCATTGGCCTGAGTTCACTGAAGAAAGTAAAATATGAAGTTCTCTATATGAATTTCAGCATTGTAGGAATTTGATTGTATAGCTTCTACTTTTTGCTACAAATCCAGGAAATTATTTTTCCTTACTTATCATTAGCCTGAGCACCACTGGGTCTGTTACTGAAGGCCAAGCTGCTTCTGATATTTTCTAATAGCTTTTTTGTGACTAGTACAGTATAGTTGATTCAAAGAGGCACATACTCCATTAAAGAGTTTGTCAAGCAGTCTAGTATGATCAGAATGAAGGCTCTTTTTGTCACATTTAGACTCTTGTCTCCTCCAAATTGACAGAGATGATCCTGACAACAGTGCTGCAGCTCTCTCTAGTGTAAGATGTGATACATTTTGCAAAGCTTTTTCAGGGGCAGCAATACTGAACAAAGAAAAAAATACCAAAACAGGTGGAGAAATAACGATTTTTTCTTCCCCTGAACGGATTAGAAATGCAAATCTGTGGTAGAATGAAAATTTCAAAGGCTCAGTAGAACATTTAAATAGCTTTATTAGAGTCAAACAGAAAAAATTGTTTGCAGTTTTACAAAATACTTCCTTTTCCTGATTATTTAATTCTACTTTTTCTACTTTATTCTCTTACCTTTTAAAATTAGTTTAATAGTTAAAAATATTTTTTTAACAAAAGCAGAAGGTCAAGTGTTGCTTAAAAGCATCAAACTGGAATGTTTCTGCATATCTGAAATAAGGAATTTGGGTTTGAAAACACTGAAATAAATATGACTTTTTTTTTTTTTTTTAGGTTTTTTTTTAGCAGCCAAAGCCACTGAGAAGATTTGACTTTAACATACAAATAGTTTTGGTCTCCTTAAAAACATAATTTCCTAGCAGATTTGTAGTTTTACATCTCTTTTTCCTAGCTCTATTTTGGAAGTAAAGCTAAGAAAAGTATCTTGTAGCTCTACTAATTTCTGAATAGGAAACATTTTTCTCAGGTGAGCATTTCAAGACCACTTATTTTTATAAAGACTTTATAGGTTGTTGAGATTAATCTGAGGAATCTGAGGATTTCAGGCACTCTGGTGCCAAGTGATGGGTGAACACTGGAGTGGGATCAGCACACAACTGAACTGGCTGCTGGGGTGAAATTAAAGGAAAGCAAGTGGATAGTGTCCTGTCACTATGCATTTGAATGTACAAGTGAATTTACTTTGGCTGTTTTCATGACCCCTTTACATTCTTTTTATGCTGTCTTCCTTGTGCTTGAGGTTTACTGGTATGCAATATGGATTTCAGGTCAAATGCTCTCCGACTATGAGTTTGCTTAGACTTGAGAATTCACACAAGATTAGGAGCTACACCTCTTTAACTGCAGGAATAACATTGAATTAAGTAGCATAACTAAAATTAAGTAGCATAACTAAAAATTTGTCATTCAGATGAACCGGTTGTAGAATAAATGGTATCTGCAAAAAGAACATCTGAATTAATACAGATATGAGAACATCAGAAACTGTTCATGACTATTCACCCCTTGGCAAGGGTGGGAGAGTAAAATGGCAACATTTTCAGCTAGTGCTCAGTGTTTGATGATTTTCACCATCTGAGGACAATGAATCAGATTTATGATACAACAGATGAATAGTTGAATCATGTTTATTAAACAGTAATAACAATGGCTACTGTTCATATGTCTGGCATGTTTTCTAGTCTTTCTGTTTAACTGCATTATAAGTCCTTGTTTGATAAGCATAGCCTTATGCTGCACATATTTTTGTCTTACAGGTTTGCCTGTTTGCCCAGAGCTGACTCGAGAGCACATCCCTAAATCCAAGGATGTGGGACACTTTTTGTCTGTTACTGGGACTGTCATACGTACCAGTTCAGTGAAGGTCTTGGAGTTTGAACGGAGTTACATTTGCAACAAGTGCAAGCATGTGTTTGTTGTCAAGGCTGACTTTGAGCAGTACTATGCATTCTGTCGTCCAGCAGCCTGTCTCAATGAAGAAGGCTGCAACTCAACCAAGTTCACGTGTCTCTCTGGAACAACCTCTTCTCCTACCTGCTGCAGGGACTATCAAGAAATCAAAATTCAGGAACAGGTAAGGAAAAAATATAGACAAAAGGGGAAGGTAAAATATAGATGTCTCCTGTTGTTTAAAACAAATGCCTGATAAGACTGAAAGAAGCCAGGCAACCCATTAGTCAGAGATTTCCTGTCAAAGAGTTAAAAATTAAGCCAATCTGTAGACCAGACTTCTGTTATTGGGTAGTTCCATTCAATATTGTACAAAACACCAGCTGTCAGTGAATAGATGAAATTTCCACAGATTAAATTCCATTCCATGTTGAATCCCTGTATCACCCAAGTGTGCATTGTTTCTCTAAGCAGTTCCTGTACATGTTGCTGGTGTTCCGCACTGCTTCTGAGGACCAAAGCTAGCTCAATGTTGGCTGTGCAGTGTGGTCAATATGTGGTGTCTGCAAATGTTCTTCCCTTCAGCCAATATTGAACTCCACAATTATTGCATATGTGATCCTTACAGAACCTGCGTACAAGAATTTGTGTTTGTTTTCTGATTGTATCCCTGGGTGGAAGTACAGACAAGGTGGAGGAGAAATGTATGAAGTTAGAAATTAAGGTCTTAAAGGTTCAAAATACCAAAAAAAGTAAGGGAATAAAACTTTCAAGGAAATAAGCCCTATATTGCATGAATATATAATGATTGTTTCTGACGTATGGGAAATCTCTATAACTTATACTGTGTGATGCACAGATCTCACTGGTAGGAAGGATTTTCAGCAACATGGGCTTATTAAAAACAGTAAGGTTAAACTAGGAGTGAATTTCCCTTGTGTTTCCTACTGAACCCTGCAAATAACTATGCCAGCACCATCAGTACTGACAGTGATGTGAACTGCCTGTGGCCATTTCGATAATACACAAGGGTGAATTAACCTTCCTAGGCACCAGAGAGTGAATACATTTAGAATTCTAGCATGTGTAACCTGTGCTGCAGAATGAAAAGGTACTTCTGACTGTTGTTCCTGTGCAGTAGATACTCTCAAAACTATTGCAAACTCTAACTGTCAATGGAAAGATAGCTAGTTGGAAATGGACTGTGACAAGATTGCATAGATTTTGCCCTGGAGTAAAGAAAAAGAATTACAGCAGTTTTTGGCACATTTGTCAATATATATTTGAGTTTTCCTGTTTTTTATTTAATCCTTGACACCTAGGTGTAAACTTAATGTCAGACTGTCAAGTCATGGTTAAATACCAGAAAAATACAGAGAATATTCTCTAAATATGTACTTCAGTGAAGGGTTATCTAATATTTGCACATGCTTCAGTACCCAGAGTCAGCTTTACATATCGAAGAAGTATATAGTAATAACTCAAATTATAATTTGAAAAAAAAATCAGGTCTTTCAAACAACCTCTTTTAGTGAGCTTTCTTCATCAAGATATTGAAATCACACAAGATCTCCCAGCACCGAGCACCTTCTGCTAATTTAATACCCAATCTCATTTCCATTAATATCAGCATTAAACTTCCATTGTTAAGTTCAAGGCAGCATTGGCATGCTTACTGTAAGTTTTGTGATAAAAAGCAAGGATTGACCTCAGTTCCAGGAAAGGACTGTAGGCCAGAGCAGCTGTAAATTAAAGGCTTTTGAAAGGTGCTGTTCTTAAGAAGTGCTTTTCCTTCCCATCACCTAGGTTCAGAGGCTGTCTGTTGGAAGCATCCCTCGTTGCATGGTGGTTGTTCTGGAAGATGATTTGGTGGACAGTTGCAAGTCTGGTGAGGATACAGCATAAATTACCTATGTTTTGGTTTTCCATTTGAGATGAATCTCTGTCAAGTGGCTGTCAGTGCTGGGGGCTCCTTGAATGAGGTGTGTTCGTCTGTCACATTGCTGTTTCAGGCTGAACATTAGCGTGGCAGCTGATGATCATTCTAGAAAATGTCATGCACCCCCAAGTTACATCTTGACTGTTTGCTAAATCAGTTTCAATAAGTAATGTGTTGTGACCTACAGAAGGTACATTAAATCTTGTTAGTGTAGAACACCAAACCTCCCCAGGAGATTGGGTCACACAGTGTGAGGTGCCCCTCCATAGGTTCGGAGAGCCAGGAAAACTGACCTCCTGTCTAAGGAGGTGGAAGAAGCTGCTTGGCATTCAAAGAAGCTAATTGGCAGGAGGATGAATGAAGAGTGGACTTAAAATTCTCAGACAAGCACATTTCCACAAGAAATTAATTTGTGGCTGTGCTTTCTCAGAAGAACACTCTACTCAGAATGTTAACAAGTGATTCTGGGGTTCATCACAAAAGTTACCAGGAGCCAAATCAGTTTTGGCTAATTGTTTTTTTTGTATAATCAATCTAATTGAAAGAGCTTCAACAGTATACCAGGAATTCCTCTCTTCTAAAAGAGGAAACAAGCAGAGGTATATCTTTAAGAATTCACCTCCTTTAAACAGAAATGGAAAGACACAACTTCCTGCCACAGACTTAAGCAGACTACCTTATCTTTGTTTTAGACTTCTGGTAACTGCAGGAGGTTTTGCTTTTTGTTGTTAGATTTTTTTAACCTTGCTAACTGTAACACAGAATCTAGATCACATTATTTGCATTACAGCTAGCTGAAGTGTCTGCAGGTCTCAAATCAGATGTTATTTTACTAATTTTTGTTGTTACCTCTAGGAGATGACATCACAGTGTATGGAGTGGTAATGCAGAGGTGGAAACCTTTCCGCGAGGGCGCACGCTGTGACTTGGAGCTTGTTTTAAAAGCCAACTATGTTAAAGTGAACAATGAGCAGCTAGCAGGAATTGTAATTGATGAAGAAGTTCGCAAGGAATTTGAAGACTTCTGGGAAAGGCATAAGAATGATCCCTTAGCAGGTTAGTAGTTGAAAGCTTTTAAGTAGGGCACTTGATTGGATAGAGTTGAAATTAGGAGTGAAAATACATTAACTTAACACAGTTTCCCCCCATTATCCTATCTCATCACCCATTCATCAAGAATGTATTTTTTCCACTACAAGAATGTGAAATTCTTACTTTAATATTACTGGGATAGGGGTGGAAGGAAGTACCAAACCTACTGCATTGATCTTCATTCTTTGAGCTTTCTATTCAAGTCTTTCTTGGAACATTCATTAACAAGAAATGAGAAAGAATGTAAATATCAGAGGAAAAAAAGTAGTAGTGTTTTATAATCAAGGAAGAAGCATACTTCTCAGAAGAAACAGGGTGGACCAGATCTGCCTTTAGTCAGCACAGCTGGTTGCCTCTGGGGTGAGAGAGCTGACACACTGTCTCTGCATACCAAATTAAGCTCTGAATCTTTACCATAGGGATTAGCATATCCCATCTTTAATGTAACTCTTGGATGCCTAGGCCCTTGAGTTAGGTGTAGGGGAGCCTCCCAATTCACAGTGGCTTCCAGCACAGTCAGGGTTCAGCATGCTGGGTCCTGCATTTACCATGGTCCACAGTCAACCAACTTGGAATTACCAGGAGTTCTGTCTGGAACTCTGTCCCTCTCCATAATCTGAGTGCCTTCTCCTCAACTCTGCAGAATCTCAATGGACTGTTTAGGGTCTCCATCACTGAACTTTATTAGGCTGACAATGTGTCTTGTAAAACCCTGTAAAAGGCTTAGTCTTTCTTCTTTAAAGACAAACAGGAGGAAAAGCAGGTGGAACCTCCTTCGAGTGGGCCTGCTCACAATAAGAAAGTGTAGATCCTGTCAATGTCAAAGATTCTTCAGAACTGCATTTCCTGGAAAACAGTTTAATTGCTAGCTTCCTGCTGGTTGGAATGATAACATTTCTTCCTTCTGCTGTTTGGAATGAGAATATTTCTTATCACTGTCCTTAGAACTGTTCAGAAAGTAACTCAGGATCTTCTTTGAAGGTCTCTTTTAATCTTTTATTCTCAGGACAATTTTTGGAAGCCTGCAGGGAGCAATGTGATTTTATGTAATATTACCCATTCTGAATAAATAAATAAATATGAAATGGCCACAAGAATGTTGATGTGGAAATTAGAAGGACCCTGACTGCCCAAGATGCCTGAAACAGACACCTGTTGTCATCATTGTCTGAATTTGAGTTGAAATTGAGAGCAGAGATGAAATCTGACTAAGGAGTCTGAGGCCACAGGATGTGTTTGTACCTGTACTGTTTTTCAAGAGATAATGATAGCCACTGTTGCATTTTATGTCAGTCACTTAATGATGCTAACTCCTAACTGTGGAGTTAAATCTTGAGCTGTGCATGGCTGAACAGCATTCTTAAAATTTCACTTTTGGGTGTACAAAGGTGTGTTAATTCCTCCAGAAGACCTACAAATGAAACACATATACCTTAAGTCATCCACTAGGTGCCTATATTTTGCCAGTACCATGTACTTGCATCTGAATTTAAAACATGAAGTTAAGCTCTCAAAAAGGGTCACTTTCTTTTATTCCCTAGCAATGGAAGTAACACATGGCATATGACCTGAGACCCCTTATGTGCTGGTAGTGTCAGAATCTCAAAAGGACAGAATTAATCCTGTTCCATATCTTCCACACCATCAGCATTTTCAGAGCAGATTGAAATATTCTGCTGCTGGAAAGAGACTATAGTAGGGAGGAGGAGAGGGACTGTGACACAGAAGGATCAAAGGAGAAGGAAGGTAACAATGAGAAAATGAGCAGACTATGTGTGCACAGATTTAAGGCAAAATAGAAGTTTTCCTACTTTTCTTAAATGTACAAGACACCAGTTTTCAAGGGGACATTTTGAAATCTGTAAACTTCTAGGTTTCATAGCTTCTACACTTGTAAATGTGGAACAAAAGAACTTGCATGGTGGCATTTCATTAGTGCCTTTTATCTTGTTATCCACACGATACATTCCTTAAATTGCAATACGATTGGCTCTGCTGCTTGTGATTGTAACTTATGTAACTGCTCTATAATGAAGGAAGTTTGGATTAAGCAACTGCTCTAGGTCCAATTTAAAGAAAAAAAATATAAGGTCTCCTTCCTACCCTACTCTTTTTGCCCAAATTGTTTGGCAGTATACATGGGAGTCAATGGGAAACCAAGTTTTAACTCTGCTGAGTGCCATTTTTGTTCCTGTTTTAGGGAGGAATGAAATTTTGGCTAGCTTATGTCCTCAAGTTTTTGGATTGTACCTGGTGAAGCTGGCAGTAGCCATGGTGCTTGCTGGTGGTGTGCAGAGGACTGATGCTGCTGGAACTCGAACCAGAGGTTTGTATTGTTTTTAACAGTATCATATCCTTTGTAACAGTCATTCCCATCCCTGTCCTCACTCACATCCCCCCCACCCTTCCAATATCAAACCAGTATGAATTTAGAAGCATAATCATCCCATTTTCTTGAGTGAGAACAAATTTTAATCAATTCTGACTATTCTTACAAAATCTCAGACAAGTTAAAGTGGGTGTCTAGACTTCCTCTTTTTATTTTAATTTTTCCCAAATAAAACCCAATAGAAGCAGGTTTTCAGCTTTCCATTAGGTAGAATATTAAAGGCAGCTGTTTTAGATAAAACATCTCACTTTTTATTGTATAAGTGACATTTTGAATTTATTTCTAGTAGAATATTCCCAGCAGTATTTGGCATCAAAGGATGGAATCTTAATGTTTCCTTAATGCGGATCACTATAATACATTAAAAGGAAAAATTAAAGAATTCATTTTACTTCCTAATGCCTGACTTTTCCATCTGTAATTGTCAGCACATCTCACTTAGTCTTGTAACTCCAAGTTACCTGCCTGCTGATTCTCCTTCTGTTGTTATTAGATGGCAAATATGCCATGTGCCAGGTGGTACATAGGTCATAATCTATGTAGGTCATAATAATTTTTAAAAGTATGTCTCTGTATACAAATACAGGATTTTCTTAATGCTCCAACAGCTAAATAAAATTATAGACTTTATATTTCAATTAAAGTTGTATTTTGTAGAAAACAGTGAAAAAATTTTAGAGCACTTTACTGACATTGTAGCAGGCAAATTACTTACTTCTGTAATTTCATTGTTATGAAATTACGAAGTTGTGTAACTGTTGGCAAAGAATTAATTAAGCAAAACAACCTGCTGATTTTATTAGTCCATTTTGCAATAATTTAAATAACTGAATAGTGGAATGGTAACTAAAGCCTGGTGTCCTTCTCTGTCATATTCATGAATGAGCTCAGTCTGAGAAATGAGCATTCTAAAATGTAAGAACTCGTATTACAGGAAGTGTGTCAACTACCTGCTAATACTTCACAAATACTTCATTGTAAATATTTGTGTCTAGATGACTTTATTAAACAACGTATTTATCACACCAAATAAATAGTGAAGAATTACATATTTTAATTTTTATATAGTGCTAAATTTTAGATGAATATGACAAGTATTATTTAATCTGAGCATTTTGTGTCGATGTTTGTCTGTATATGAATTATCTACTCCTACATCACTCTTTTTCCTCAAGGTGAATCACATCTTCTGTTGGTTGGAGACCCAGGTACAGGGAAATCCCAGTTCCTCAAGTATGCAGTTAAGATTATGCCACGCTCTGTGCTTACAGCAGGAATTGGATCTACAAGTGCAGGTATGTGCTTCTTCAGCTGTAACAGGTTATCTCTTCACTCAGGTGAAGAAGCCTTCTATGTATGTGAACATATGTGCTCAGGTTGTTATGAGCACAGTTGAAGCAGAGAACTGCTGTGGAGGCATATGAGGCCTGATGTGACTCTCTGCAGCCCTGCCCCTGCCCCTTTGTCTGTTTCCATGAAGGACTGTCATGAGCTTCTAGCAGGGAACCTCACAAGCCTCATCCAGAGGCATCTCTCAATGCTTTGCTAGCAGAGAGTGATCTGGACCTGTATTTTTAGCATTTCCCAGCTATGACAAATATGACATCTTTCCAGAGCTCATACTGTGTGATGAGCTAGCATCATTTGGTTTCTCCTGAATAGATAATCTCCTCTCTTCTGTTCTTTTATGTGTTCTGTCTGGGTGCCAGTTTGATTTCTGTTTGCTTTCTGGAAATCCACCCCTATGTTGAGGAATTATTTCTTACATATGAAGATGGTTTTAAAATGGTTTTAGAGAGCAAGTGGGTTTTTTTATTTTTTTTTCTTGTTTTCTCTTTCTTCCTTTTGTTAAATTTATGTATGTCCCAGCTGGCTCTGAATGCCATCTTTGGCATTCTTTGCAAACTCTTCTGGGGACAATGTACAGGGTCAGATTACCTCTGCCAATGACTTTATTTGAACAAATAAATATACTGCTTGTATGTTCAAAATCACAAAATAATTAGGGTCAAATCCAAGTGTCTCAGCTAGTACAGGTAACTTGAGTATTTCTCAGAGTGCTGCTTATCATTTGATGCCTGGGAAACAGCATTATTTGTACATGGGAGAACCAGAGGATAAATCTTCCCCAGTTCCACAGCTATGTATACTGAGTCTTCCATAGCTGTGGAAGCGGAACATGACGTTGAGCCTGTACACTCCTGTGTGCAGGGATCTTGTTATGAAACACATATGCCTCTTTCCATTCAAACTGTTAACAAATAGGTCTGGAGAGAGAAAAATTTGGTTTAGCATAATCTTTTCTCCACTTTTTGTTCTATGTTAAGAATGAGAACGGTCTGGATAATTTCAGACTTGCTAGGGGACTCGCAGTGACCTGGAGTGAAATTTTGCCATGTATTTCAATGTGACTTTGCCCATTTTTGTAAGTAGTGATTTTCTGTGTCAGTTGCTCTCAGTCTCTGATGTTCTGTTGCCTTCTTCACTGTGTCTCCCTCCCATGCTTCACCTTCCATATGATCTGATTTCCAGCTCAGCCATGATAGCTAGGTTCAAAGACATTTCCCTGCAAACAAATATTGCAGTTAATACACTTACTGTAGTGTGTGTACACTAATGACGTGTGGAGATGAAGTTTCATTTTATGAAAGGATTGTCTTGGGCCTTTATATCATCTATATTTCACTTAAATACTCCTTATATTTAAAAAAACTTCTCAGTCTCTATTTCTAAAATCTGACAGAAGCACCAAATTTCTACTTTAGAATTCTTCAGGACTGTTACCACAAGTGAAACTTGAGTGCCTAAGAAGGAATCTTATTAACCCTAGTTTAACCCTAGGGAACCTTTCCATGGCTAGAACTGCTGGACTAAGGTATTCATTTCTAGATCAGGAATTTGGATATTGTTTGAATTACTATTTTTTTTTTGCCTTTCTTGTGCAAAGAGTGTCTTATGAATCTGCTTATACTTAGCTGTACCTAACATTGATTTTTGTCAACTTGCTCTCTGTGCAGAAGCTTCAAATTAGTTTGGAGAACTATTAAACTGCTTTACTTTCCTTGTCATAACTGAACACTTTGAATTACCAGTTTCTGCTTTCCCATGAGAGGACAATCCTAATGCATTTTCTTCCCTCCAGTGTACGAATATTAAATCTCTTAAGTTTCACTTTCAGCTAGCTCCTTATTGTATATAAAAAGCAGTCTGAATTGCATTTAGTTGCTGGCTCTGGGATTACAGTCTACATAGCCTAAAAGACACACCTGAGATTGGGTAAACCCTGAATAACTCCTAAAAGCTGGGTCCCTCTTTTAGAGCAAACTGTCGGTATCTAACCAGCCTTTAGTAAGATTCTGTGTGCACTGACGTATCTTGTGCCCTTTATCTTGGAGTGTTTTAGGACATAAGCTATTTAACAAGCATTGAATTAGAATTCTGCATCCCAAACTGCATCCTACGAGTTCTACTTGGTTTTCTGTACAAGCATTTATTTGTACCAGGACAGCATATTAGGTGATTAACATTCTCCTTGTGCCAAAATTCTCTTTCTTTCCTGGTCTACCTTAGGTATCACGTGCTCTGAGAGCCACTATGATACTTTGTGCCCCTGCAATATCATGTGCCTGCTGCAGCCCATTAACCCGTACAGACGTGACTGGAATTGGCTTGCAGAATTTCCAGAAAACACTAACCTAACTCCTGCACCTTTATTTGCTGTTGGGCCTCTGCTCTTTCAGTCAGGTTCCTGCCTTCCTCTGAACTTTCTAAACAAAGTCTGTGCTGTTTTACCTGATACAGAAAGTACGACCCAGGAGGAAACCCTGCTTTCTTGCTGAAGGTTTGGAAGACCTTCATCTTTCTATCTCACCCACAGGCTCAAGTTGCCCTTTGCTGCAAACAGCCCTTACAAATGACAGATAATTTGGTTCTCTGTTTTGAAAAAAATAGATCTTTACCTCCACTCAGTGAATAAGTTTCTGAGCTTACTCGTTTTATTAAGTTGCCTTTCTTGCAAACACTTAGCAGAAATTTTCTGTTGCAAATTCTCTGCAAGTTTAGGACTTATATGAGGAACTGGAGTTTGTTCCTCCCACATCTCTTTAATGACAGTTGGCAGGCAGACCAGCCCACACACAACTCAAATGGCAAAAATTTATTTGACCTCTGTAGGACTTTGTGATTTGTAAATGAAAGATGGGGGAACCCATCTGTCCCACTGTTTGGTTCTGTCTACACTTTTTTTTACAGGCCCGATTCATTCTCCTTGACTTGTCTCTCATCTGAGAATCACAGGGAGTCATTCAGCTACCTTTTATTTTTAGAAATTGATACACAGTTTTCCACAAAGACAGAGACTTAGGGAGGCTTAACAAGATCTCTCCGGGGGTTCTCAGCTTACTACTGAGTTAAATGAACTGTGTTGCAGTCCCCAGAGGCACAGTGACGCTTATGTATATTTGGATAAGATAATCACTAGTAAGAAAATACTTCATTTACCTCTGGAGCTTGAGATTTGCAGTGATCGAGTGGTGTGCAACAGGAACCAACACATACCAGCTGCTGGCAGGTCTGGAGCTCATGGACATCCAGGCCAGAGTCATTCTGCTGCTTGCTAGTGTGTATTTGACTGTTCACATTTCTGAAAAATTTGTTTGGTGTTGTGTCCTTCTGCAGATGGATTGCTTAAAGAATTTTGTGAACTGTATTTAGAACAGCTTGCCTAAAAACCTGAGAGACTATCAGCTGTTTCTTCAGCTCTCCAGTTCTGTATAACATGCCTTTGTGAGCTGTGTGACATGCACCCTTCTGGCCTCTCAGAGCCTCTGCATAGCCTTGCAAATACCGTCTTTTTGCTGGTATTTTGCCATGCCTAACACTGTCCATGTCATACCAACAGCAGTTTGCTACCGATTTCCTTTCTTTTCATTGAAGGGAACTGACTCAAGGGGAAACCACCTCTTTTCTTCTTTCACAGTAAGCTTTCCCCTGCTAGGCAGGCTTCAGGTGCTAACAGCTGTCTGTCTTCTGATCCACTAGAAACCAATCCAAAGTCACTGACATGAGCCATCCAGCTGTGGTTATAAATAGAGTACATGGTGTCAGTATCCTGAGTTATGCAAGACTTTGAAACTGGAGATATTTTTCCCTCTCTTTAGATCCCCAAGCTTCCCTGTGCCTTCCCTAGTTGATATAAGCCAAAGTAGTGCCAGGAAACCATTTTCCACCATGGATTCATATCCTATCCCTGATAAAGTTATTAATACAGATGCAGCCTTTAGGCCATTTTTCTCTGATCATCACTTCTACCATGGGATTGTTTTCCTGAATACTTATAATTGTACATGAACCTGAAGTATTTTCTATCAGTGTGTAACCTGAAAATATTTTCATGAGAACATGGCTTCACTGGCTGTTCCTTCAACAGGTGGGCTTCAAGTTGGAAAGGCCTTAGCTCCATAGGAAGTCTACTAAACTTGTTGAAGGAATGAAATTTGAAGCTGTGATCAAACATTGTCAGACATGCCCCATCTGTAACAATGTCCCATCTCTTCTTTAGTTCCCTTAGTTTCTTCTCAATAATGCTGTTCCAAAATGGCTTTGTCCTGAAAGAGCTTACCTTGACTACCTACATGACAGAGATTATTTAGTCAAAGAGATAATTGTCTTCAAAAATTTTGTTTTTTTCAATCATCTTAATATCTGAAGGCTCATAGTTAGGTTGGATGGGAAGTACTGCAGGAATAATATCTTGTCATGTTGGTTGAAGGCTGAAGGACAGCCTTCATCAGACTTTTTCATCCTGCCGTTGAAATGGCAGGCATTTCAAGCAGTTGATTTTTGGATGGATAGCAGATGTCTTCAGCATTTCCTTTACCATACTGTGAAGCCCCTCCTTCTTTCCAGTTTGTGTAAGTGTAGGTCTAACCCCATCTTCCTAGTGAGAAAGGACAAACTGGAGGATAGCCTTATTTTGAAAGGTTGACCTTATCTCATGGTCCAAGGGAAGTCTGGAGGGAGACCAAAGAACTCCATAAAAGCTTCTGCCAGTTCAGTTCAGCCAGTTCTTAACAGTGCTGGTAATATGCAGCTGTTGTCTCTTGCATCTGTTGTAGCCCTTGTGCAGCACACACACACCTCCTTCCTCTGACTTTCTCTTGTCTGCAGTCACCCCCCTCGGGCCATGGACAGTGACTACCCAGCCATGCCTCCAAAACTGCATTACCTAAAGCTGGGTATGTTTAAGTGTATCCTTCTTCCATCTCCTCCTGAAATTACTCCCTAAGTTCCATGTGTAAGCCTTGGGTTTGCCTTTAAGAAAGCCTTCTTAGTGCCTCCAGCTGACTCTTCCTTGTATCATTTTTGCCTAGACCAAAAATCCAGGAAAAAGCCCTCCATCCATCTTCTCCAGCACTTCTCTCATATCACACACTACAAGACCAGCTTTTAAGAAGCAGAACTGGAAACAGAAACAGAGATGGGAGGGCCTAGGAAGAAGAGCTCCACACACACTGCCAGCCCTTACATGTAGTTTTCAGTTTTGCTGCATCTTCCTGGCTGGCACTTAGCAGAGCCCCCCAGCCAGCAACTACAGCAACAATTAACCCATCATCTCCTGACCAAACTACTGTGGCTCTCAAAATAAATTAGATAATCTGTACTCTTGCAGACACTGTGCTGTGGATAAGGAGTAGGGTAGTTAGGTATGTGAAGGATCTGCAGCTGTCCAGACAGAAGCCAGAAGATTTTTGCCCTTTTCTGTCACCGATAAATGAAGATTTGCTAGTATACATGCATAGCATGTTTGGGATCTTTCCTTTTTCCTTCCTACCAGCATTTTTAGATGTCAGATGATCAGTCTAGCTGCAAGTGGCTACCTTTCAGTCTGAGCTGACTTCCAGAAAACCAGCAGCTGAGGCACTCCAAAGAAAATAATGGACTGTCAGATCACCAGATTTCTTTATGACTTTGTCACTCCCATCTCAAGAATACAGTGTCTGGTAAGCCATAAACTAAGTTACTGTAATTATTGTAGCAAAGTTCCTAGTTGCTTCATTGTTGAAGATCGGTAGTAAGGGTTGGCTTTTTCAGTGAAGCTGTGTAAAGCCACTGGAAAGATTAAATTTCACTAGTATCCATTTTGATGGAGCTGGAACCATTGTCCCTCCTTCAAATTTACATGTCATAGTAATTCAGATTGAAGGTGATACCTGAATAAATCAGTGACTATAAGCTGAGGGACAAATGAAAAACTCACACATTTTTCATCCATGTTACCTTGTCTGATCTGCTTACTTCTTTGTACACGAATAAGCATTATGACAGTCTTCTAATGGTCTGCCTGTCTGAGATGAAAACACAGGGCTACATCACCAGTCCTGTCAGCAGAATCTGCAGCATTCCTTTGCATTTTGGTAGCCTCTGCAAATAAAGATTTGTGGCAAGGTGAATACATCTTCAACCTTAAAACTGCAATGCTGTGATGTCAGCACTGGTTGGCTGTGTCATGTGCACAGACCTGCTGTTCTAAAACGTTCAGAGATTAGGCACAAGTCTTTACAGATGCCCTACATGCATTCTGTCTTTTAATACCACTAAGTTTGTGCTGTGATATTGCCTGAAGTCTCTGGGGGACTGGAAGTTGGTTCCTCAAACTCTATGTCTCTGTCAGGAAATGCAGTACTCAGAAGGCAGGGTGTATGGACAAAGTTGCAAAGACCTGAGGCATCCAACCTCTTAAAAAGCACAGAAATGCCGTTTATCTTGCAAAGATCATGAGGTACGGTTGTTTGTCTCCAATTTGCACCAAGCACAGCATTCTTCTTCCTGCTAGTGGTGGGTCAGCCCTCTCTAGGCAACATGGGTGTACTAGATAAGGTAGTGTCAAACTCTATTGCAGCATCCTGCCACACTCCAGCCTGAAGTTTATTGCACCCAAGGTCTCATGCACAGATGACTTTTTAGACTAACAAAGCTTCACTTTTCCATTCCTCTAAATTAATTGGGTTGCTGGGTGACATAGTTTTGCTGACTAAATTTTGTAGTTGGTTTTACAACAGCAGCAATAATGGTTTGCTTCCATCACTTTGTGGCATATGCTTCTAAAAAGCCTTCATGTGACCAGTAGATGGATTCTGGTTACAGCTTGTACTTGGATCATCATGTTTTCATTTGAATATTCAATAGAGGCAAGAGTGTGAGATACTACTGCAGTAGCCTTAATTCAAGGCAGACTTCACAAGCCTGTCAATCCTTCAGCAGATAACTACATTATTTACATGCTTACATTTATGAGATATCTCAAATAGACTTATAAATAGAACATAAAGTGCATGAAAAATCTCAAAATGTCACTGCAGACCTAAAAGTTGCAATATAATTGAAAATCAAAGATAAAGTTCACAGAATTTCAGCCCTCAAGTGAAGTAACTGCTAGTTCAGGGAACCAGTTCTTCGTGTTAAGTCATACTGATGAGTGTTAATATTTTTAGATCTCTGGTTATCACTTGAAACAATTAGAGGGAGATTGTTAAGAACACATATTAAAACTAGGCCTCCAAATATTAATGGATTTCATTAATTCATTCATCTACCCTAGATAAGTACTACTGAGTTTCCATACAAGAAAAACATTCAGATTGGGTCATTCCTTTCCAGTTTAAAAAACACACATTTGAAATGCAGACAATTTCACTAATGACACGGAAAGACAGAAGGACTGTCTGGGACATCTTCTTCCCCATTAGAGAATGCAGAAAGAGAATGGAAATCATTCTATTTTCATTCAGAGCTACACTGTCAATCATGAATTCTAGCTTTTTTTGAAAGGCCCAGAACCTACAAGGGTCTACTAATTTGGGCAGTGACTAGTAAATAGCAGTAAATGACTAGTAAATGCACATACAGGCACAGTGAACAGAAATAAGGCTAATGAGAATTGGAAGGAATAACTAAATTCTTAAGTGTCATAACAATGTCTTAAGTCTTTACAGGTTAGTGCTTAGTTTCTTTTATCTTCAAGGATGCCTCAGGTAATAGGGATGTCGCACTGCAAGAGCTTCAGGGCAAATAATGTATTCCTGAGTGTGTCATGCCTGCCACAACAGGGTTTATACCAGTAACTAGGATTGCCTTAAAGGCTAGAGAGAAAAGTTTAAAATTCCAGGTGTTTCCAAAAAAAATGAAAACACACCCAAACTCCTTACTACTACTGAAAAAGACTACACTAGAGCATGGCTGAAAATAAACATACTAACCAGTAGTGATCCGTAACAATCTTGCAGAAGAACATATTTGGCATATTCACACTATTGCTTTTGAGGCTTAGAATCTCCTAATTACTTGCATCCTTCCAACCACTTGTGTATGCTATTAGGGGGGCTGAAAAAGGGTTCTTTCCTGAGGTACCCACCCCAATCCACATGAAACACTGTCCTGAACAAAGACACAGACTAAACAGCAGCAGGAGGGAATTCAAAAAAAGTCCTAAAATCCAAGATAGCAGATGGTAAATCTCAAATTGCAGGCTTTAAGTAACAAGTATGTGCCTTGAAAGGAAAAGAAGCTTGCACCTAAAATTATACTGTGCTGACTGCTTTCAGAGCAAAAGGACATTTTTGGACTTTTTTGTTTGTTATTAAGAGATACTTTCTTTCATTGCACTTCATCTAATGACAGTTTTGTTCTTAAGATGCCATTAAAGGACACTTTATATTTGGCAATCTGGATAGCAGAGATGAGGACATGGCATTATTCCTTCATTTTGCCTGAATGTTTTAACTTTTAAACTTTTTTTAGCTTTTAATAGTGCTTACAAAGTAAGGGGGAGGGGAGAGAATACATATACTTTAATCAGGTTTGGTTTAGACCACATAGAATAACACATTAGAAAAAAAAGGCAATTACTTAAAAATAGTTGTATTTATATTTCACAATCTGCTCAAATACTGTTTGTTTGTTGGGTTTTTTTTGGTTTTTTTTTATAAACTTTCTACAGGATGTTTTAAAACAAGTTCTTCACATTGCTTCAACTATGTACTTATGGAATTTGAGGGAAATAGTTCTGGTTGTTTTTACACTTTAACACATATACAGTACCAAAAGGATGGTGGTTAGTCACATGCAGTCCATATGAGATTCTAACATAACATTTAGTGAATTTTCTGATGTTGACCACCCCTTTGATGCTGAAGGTAATGCATCTGTGGAAAGCAAAGACTGTAGATTTGGGTTACTGCTCTCTGCATCTTCCAGTTTTTCAGTGTTGTCCTCCCAATTAATGTGGAATCTTGTGACTCTGGGATTAGATGCCAAAATATTCCTTTGAAGCTGGGAAAGAAGAAAATATATGGATTGTAATGTGTACATGTCAAACTGGAGTTCATATGCATATAGATTTTTTCCTTTTAGTCCCTATAGCCTTGTTTGCATAAAACAATTTGTTTAAAAAGGGAATTCATATCAATGTGAATCTATAGCTACTATCTATGGATCAGAAGTGTGCTTACAGTACACCACTTACTAATTTTCCCTAATATTCTACTCAGCAAAACAACCACTTCCTCAAAACAGTATTTTAACTGTTCTGCAAGGCAAGGCTGTGAAAGAAATCCGCAAGTAAAGTGCAAGTGTTTATTATCTTATCCAGCTTTTAGTAAAGCAAATAACTTCTGCCCCCACAAGGATTTTGCAAACCACAGTACTTCATCAAATTTTGCATCAACTTTATGATATTTGCAATACCCATCAATTCCATCAACTTCTCATCTTCATTGAAAAGTACAGTCTTCAAGCTACCAAACTTTAGACTGATTTCACTAAGAGGATTTATCTACTGAAGTTTTAACATAAAAATATTTATATTTGGAAGATACTAACACTGTGGCAGTAGACCTCATTAGTCATCTATCTTATTCTCATGGCTGGCCTTCATTTTCCTTTGAAAACTTGTTGCATTTGTTTATGTATGCAGCAAAAAAAAAGCTGATTTTCTTTTGAAAAGGGGTGAAAGATTATATATAGTTACGCAGAGGATGGCAACTTAGCACCAGCAGACACTCACTATGACAGTTAAGACTGGTCACAGGAAAGGTTTGCTTTCTCAATTTTATACTCCAAGAAAGTGTACTCTCATTAAGTATTTCCTTACCCCTTATGCAAACTAAAAAGACCGTTTCTTTTTTAGAACCTAGCAGAGCTTATTACCAAATAATTAATCAATCATTTTAATAACCTTCTACTTGGGCACTTCCTTTTTGTCCCCAAGTCACATTAAGGACTCTTTATATAAATATATGATAGCTTTTGCTGTTCTCTTCCATAGCAGCAAAGATAGCTTTTTATATAAACAGAGGATGAAGACAAGTAGTTCTAGGCATTCTAAATTCAAGTGCTTAAAGGGAGTCATTATTTTGGCATTGACAACCAACATAACAAATAAGTTATGTTTTAAGTGAAAGAAATAAAGAAGAAAGGAACATACCCAAAGTTTAAGAATCCTCAAACTTTACTATAATTTTCAGAACATACTTAGTATCTGATCACTGAAAATTAAGCATAGAAAAAACATACTATTTCACTTCATCTTTTAATTCTAGTCCTCATTTAACTGCTAATATGAAGGATGTATGTTTTTATAAATTTATCTGTATACTTTGTTTGTCAAATTAGACATTTATCAGATAATCATCCAACCAGCCTACCCATGTTCTCTCATTTTACACCTAATTTGTTCCTCAGTTTGTTTGTTAAAGTTTTGCAGAAACTGTAGCTCTAACACTAGAACAGCTGAGTAACAACTGTAGTAAATGCATGTCTACAACTTCGCTCCAGGTTGATGGGGTAGAAAAAGTATTACTCTGTTTCTCTGAAGAACAGAGCTACTTTGTAAACAGTGGTGCAGGTGGAAATAAATCCAATGGTTTATTTCACAGTCAGTGTGAAAGTACAGCCAAGTCTTCAAGATGGTGGAAATTTTTGATCGTTTCTCAGTATTACCTAAATTTATGACAACTACATGGCACTTGTAGTTTGTCCCCCTAAGTATTTTCCATTATTTGATGCCTCATTCCATGCACTTTATGAAATCACCTGGGGTTTGGGTTTGTTTCTTAAAAACTTCTTTCTATAAGCATACCTCTGATACATGACTGAAATAAAACATGCCTTACCTTAGAAAAATCTGGTTTTACTGGTGGATTCTCTCTCAGTTCTGTTTCAGTATATTCATTGTTTACATAGTAGCCGACTCTAATAAATTCTTGACCTCGGTAAGTGCATGTAATTAGCACAACTGTTACACCTACTGCATCTGCATCTGGAATAAGCCCTGGGTTAGGTGCATCAGCCTAAATGTGAAAGGGAAAGATAAATTAAAATTGATAGCACATGCCTACCTAGCAGGGGAACCTCAAATAGTGTGTTTCAGCAGCTAAGTAGTGACTATATTTAAAATTGTTCAAGTTAACCAGAAAATATACTGCTTTCACAACATCAACCCTAGATTTAGAACACCATCCTCTAATGACAGAATTGGAATATAGTAAAATTGTTTGCTGACATTTCTCATGGGCAATTGGCCAGGTTTGATCCAAAACTCCCTTTAAATATATGATCAGCTAAACCATTGTTCAGACAGGGATTCCAACATCACTCCAGTTCTACATTGCCATGGTTCTCCAGCCCATCTTGGTAATTTAGTAGAGCAAGATTATTTTCTCATACACTCTCAAGGTTGAATTGGTCTGTATGTGTGCTCTTAACAAGACTAAATCCTTGAAACTATAGACTGCAAATCATCCTTCAGCAAGAAAAGGGATGGGCTATGGTAAGGTATGAGCTGTTCCACAGATTTCTAGGTAAGGGAATTAAGTACTTTCTCTGGCTTCATTCCTAATACCTATGCTCACTAAAATTTATGCAGTTTAATGCATCATCTCTCCAAGACAACTGAACATTTTTAGCCAGTATGCAAACCTAATTAATAAGCAAATGATACAATCTTCTTCAAAGTCCTTACTTACCATGGCTCTGCAGTTACTTATCAATAAAATTTACCTCATAAAATGTGATTCACGTCAGTCCCTTAAAATGCCTCCTAACTACCACATCTGTTGATAAAATGTGATGCCTGATTCTGCTGCAGGATTTAAAGTATCAGCAATCCCAGCATAGTAAAACAGCTTCCTATTTACAATTCCACATGAAAATCTGAAGTCAACAATGAACACCAATGTTGTGAGAACAAGCTGGTATGAGTAATGTGTGTTCAGATGATTTGGGTGTAACAAACCTTGCCTAATGACAGAGGATGAATGGAATTAATTCCTGCTGTCCCTCTCATTCCTACTTTTCTGTAGTATTTATATGCTCCAGCATGGTGAAATTTGGAAGCTGCTGCTCATGCAGCATTGGCATCTACTCTTTGCCACTTCAATTCTAAGTCTTCAAACTAGTCTAACTTTTTGTGAGAAGCTGTAAGCACTTTGCAGAAGAATTAGATGAGTCAGACTTCTCAGGTAGAAATACACCAGAGGGAGGAGAAGAAACCAGGGAATCAGGTAGAACTCCTCTTCCTCCAGCCCTGGAGGAAATAGAAAATGACTGAATGGCTTTACAGCTAGCATAGGGGAATGGAAAAGATGGCCAAGGAGCAGAAAAAATGCAGAAGCTTGAGGAAATCACAAGAAGTGCCAATACAGATTAAATCATTACTTTAATTCAGCAGTCTTGTTGTAACAGTGCCCAGAATTATCTGATCACTTTAAATTCCACAGTAATGGGCAACAGAAGGACCATGTTTCATTTAACTCCCCATTAAACTCAACTCACATTTTAATGTAAGATCTTAGTTTTCCAGGTTCCCACTGTCATTTTCTGTCTTGTAATATCCTATGACACAGTTCTGAACCCAAGGAAATATTCTGTTCTAATCCTGATTATCTCTCAAGCATTGTTTTGCTGCATGAAAAAGACAGTGAAGACTGTTTAAAACAGTTCTCTCAAATTTTCAACTTCCTGTTTTTGTCAAACCTCTTAATTACTCAGAAACCAAAGATCATATACAGGTAGAAGAAAAAAAGAGCTTAGTATGACCAAATGATAAATAAGCAGATTATCTGCAAACAGGTATTATGGTGGGCAGAGGCAGTAGATTAGTTTTTGCATAGAAATCACTATTTTATTATGCCATTCTTATGCTATAAATTACTTAAGAATTTTATTAAATCAGCCCATATGTGTATGTTGCCTTGAACTATCTTGCTTTTCCACATGCTATTTATCCACATAGCTATTGCTGAAGAGTAGGTAGCAAAGGTTATGTGCCCACTCAAGGACAGTAAATTATGTATGTGTTTATATGCTCAAAAAGAAGTGATTTTATTACAAATTCCCAAGAGAATCGAGAAGGAATCAGGTTTCACTACATATATCTTTGCATTTAGAAATAAACAGGCCAAGCTGCGGCCTTTTACTATTGAAACCCTTTTAAAGGTAATATTTTGAGGTTTTAAAACAAAAAGCTGGTTTTCTAAGTGTGAAAAGCACAGTAATTGTCCATCTTTCTGTAAGGCTGAATTCCCAACCTGATCCACATCTTTTTTTCATCTAAGGTATTTTTATCATCCTTGGTAATCTGTGTGGTACTCCATTTCAGTTGCTATTTCAGCCATTTTCCTATCTAGAAAAATCTACAGCAGATTATCTGAAAATTTTATACTCCTCTGCAAAGGTCCTTTCCTTATGCTATTCCTCACTAACACAATCTCTTTTCTTTGTATCACATGCCTCCTGCAGTTCTGTGCTCTGCCCCATTCTTGCCTTCCCTTGCTTATTTCTTCTCTGTATCCCAGGCTGCTTCAGTCATCAGCAAAGTGCGTTGCAGCACTTTCGGTTTTGGTGGCCTCCTGTGTACACATCACCTTAGTCCTACCCTCACCTGAAATCCAGAGCCTTGGAAGCATAATATACTCAGACCCAACCATACTTTCATAAGAAATAAAAAGGATATTTTAACAGAAGAAATCTCTTACAGGACCTACTCCCAATCTAAGCAAAATCTCTACCCATCTCCTCCTATTTTAGCTGTAGTGTCATTTATAACCAGGATACAACTGCTGAGTCCATTCTACAGTAAATTTAATTTGAGACCTGCCCAATCATACAGCTGAAACATGCCTTCTTTAGGCACCTGCTTCTTGTTCCTTCCCATCACCATCAACAAGGAATCTTTGGACCTTTGATTAAGAACAGTGCATCTTTTAAATTAGAAATGTACATGCCAGCTAATTTTCCAACATACAAACATAAGATAGCCCCTCTGAGAACAACAGAGCATCACGTATTTCTGACCAATTAATGCCATAAGCTTGATAATGGAAAAACTGTTAATAAATGATGCATTTGTTACACATCTGCTTTATTTGTAGTGTGGAAAAATTAGGCCTGGCTCCAAAACCAAACGGAAACATTTCAACACTGATTTGCATGTATGTGGTAGATAAATGCTGTAGCCTCCAGTCTAATCCTATTCCTTAACCCAGTCCTTTAAGTAAAAAAAAACAAAACAAAAAGGCCCAGAATAAACAAACACACATCCCTAAAATGCCAAATAAACTACCTTTCTTGGAACTTACAGGATTGATCAGGATACCTCACAAATGTTGATATTATTTTAAACCAACTACAGTAACCATGAGAAATAAGGGATTCATCAGCACTTCCAGGTTTTTTAACGCTCATACTTCAGCATGCATTTGCCATTAGTTAAGAGAATTTATAGTATTTGGGAAAATAGCAGGGTTCTTATACAATAAAACATTATCAGTTTATATCTGATTTTTCATCCAATGGATTGTGCTGTCAGTTTACAAGAAAAATTCTAGTATTTCATAGAGAAGAATATGTTAGTTTTAATAAAAATTAGAGTTCTGAATAAAAACGAACAAAAAAACCCACCACCACCAAAGAAATTATCCCAAACAAAAGAAAGCTTCTGTAAGAATTCAGGCAAGTCCACTTCAGGTTTTCCCCCTGCCTCTCACTGAGTTAAAACAGAAACAAGACTAGGCCAGTTAGCCATCTTAGTGTTGCTCTTTCCCTGTTTACTTTGCCTTCATTATTCCTTATTAACGTTTGGCTTCAACAGCAGTATTTTATACAGCTCTCACATGCTCTAGACTTTTTTGCGCAGTCTTGATCTACACACTTGTGTCCTACCTAAATGTCTCCCATTTGCCACTGAATTTTTATCTTTATTTTAGAAATCACTGTATTTTGTTATGATATAGCATGCTTAGCCAAACATCACAGCTGAACATGTGTTCTGCCAAACAGGAACAAACTTCTTGATTGTTCTGGCTGAGCTTTAGAATTAGTTTGTTGGCCTGATCCTCTGAAGGTGCTGTCTACATTAACCTAGTGCTCTTGATTGTCTGAAACTGCCACCAGCAGCAGAACAGGTGAGCCTGATGGTGCTGGTATAAACCAGGCAACTGGCACTGCTGATTATGAACCAGACTAGATAAAATTCTCAGTAGCTATGGGAAATGTGCTTTTATCAGTTATTACTGATACCACAAATAAAAAATATAAACAAGAAGTATCAGGGGAAAGAAGTACAAGCTCAAGAACAGACTTTAAAGGAAGGTATATCATACCTGAGGACCTCACTGCGGTATTTTTTACCATTATTTTTCAAGTGCCTCTTAGTTTGATACAGTTATCCCTAAACAAATTAGCACAACTATTTTAGAAACTGTTAAATCAAACTTACCTGAAATACAAACATGTGTCTGCCCGCAGGAACCGGTCCAACTAAAACAGAGTCTAACACCTGATCATACTCTTCACTTTCAGCTGAACCCACATAAATTATTTTCCATTCCAAATCTACATTAAAAAAAAAGAAAAAAGAAATAAAAACAAACATTATTTACCATTACAGTTAGGAGTCTTCCACTCTTGCCCATCTACCGTTTTGCATAGCCTAAAATTACTTCTTAGGCAACAAGCCTAAAATAACAAGGACCTGTCTTCATCAGAGAAATTTACTGATGCCTGACCCTGTCCTCATGAACCAGATTATCCCACTTTCTCTCTCTAATCAGTTGTACCACAGGAATCCCTCTATTTTTCACAGTGAGGTTAATTTTCAAATTTATACAGAGAACAGAACCCTTTTATTAATTGGGACCTGTGTTGAGCATCTTCTCAAAGTCTGTCAGAATGGCAGAAGTGGAGGGATGGTGCCTATAAATCATCACATCCTTGAATACCAACTAACCTCCCAAAACCAAAATTCCCCCCTTTCATATACACACCTCACAGCTTAAATTACACAGATCATGGAAAGTAGTTAATTGAGTAAGAAAGCCACTGGGTAAACTCCAGGCACACTAACTGTACACCCCCATTCCTTCATGTATCACTTGTTTTACCTGGAGAATTACATAAAATTGTAACAGCATGACTAGGCCATATTCTTAAAGACAGTGATTCATGGATCTTATCTACATCCTGAAATGGAATTACAGGCAAAAAAAAAAGTGTAGCATTTTGCTTCTTAAAACCATGCACTAAAACCAAAGACTTATTACAATTCAATGTTTTCTAACTCAGCCTCTCCCCCACAGGTGTTTTCAAGTTGAAACTGTGTATTAGCCCAAATTGGCTCTTCCTGGGTCAGCTTTTCACCTTCCCTTTTTGATTCAAAAACAGTATTATTCACACATATGAAACTAATCTTGCAAAACAGATTTTGGGGTTATTAAAACAAGAGGGAAAAAAAACCACAATTACAAACACAATTATTAACACTTCTTAATTAAAGTGCTGTTTCGGAACTGTACCTTAAAAACTTACAGGGTGTATTTCTTTTCCCCCCCCCATGTGAACAATGCCCTGATTGCCTTTGCAAAAGCACAAACCTGTAAGCTATTGCATTAACTTCATCAGTACACTCGGCAGAATCCAAAGGTCTGCCTCATGGTTTCTGGATGCAGGAATGGAATTTAAGCATAGGAAAAACAATTAGCACTTGAACAGAACTTGACTGCTTTGAGATTGCAACTCTTTCTTCATTAGTGAATTCTTTTTGCTTATATTGTTTATCATCAGTGCAGGTTTTGCGGGCTTAACTATCATAATAAACAGGGCTTGGGAAGAGATTTTACTCTTCTCTACTACACAGCAGTTTCCCAGGTACTGTATCAGAGGTTTTATTTACCTTTTAAGCATGAAGTACTGGCTGTTTCCAGTATTGCAGGGTACTCATCTAGGATAATTAAAGAACTTTCTTGTCTGCATCTGAGGACAAATTACTGCTTAAAAGAAGTGAGGGCTTTTAGGCTAAACTGCTTAAGACTATCACACCATCCAGTGCCATTATTCTAGGAGAACAGTATAAAACTTACTCTAAATAACTCATAAAACTAGACTTTTAAAAATAAATTTTAAATGTTATTTAAGTATGTTGATACAGAACAACAGCTTTAGGAAGGAGAGGGCTGGAGTTCATGGATTTAATTTTAGGATCAGTGTTGCAGAGGACAGGCTGAAAACAGCACAGTAAACAGACATATTAGCACAGGAAAGCTAAAGAAATGACTTTTCATCAAGTATGCAATGGCTGTGTTTAAGCTTATTTTAAAACGTGAAAGATAAAAGCGTTCATCCCTAATTTACCCTGTAGTCTAACTTGTGTGTTGGTGGGGGAAAGGAGCTGAGAATTCTGCATTGGACAATCTATAATTCTTCTCATCACGACTATCCAGGCGTGTCCAGGATTAAGTTTAACATAAATCCTGAGTGTGAGGAGCACACCACACACAGCTGTGCACAAGTGGAAGGAAAAGCCTAACATTTTGCATGGAGCCCCTGTGATGGGCACTGCCACCTGCCATAGCAGTTGCCACGGAGGGGGTCCGATGGTGCACCTCGGACCATGGGGCCAGGCTGACCGGAGAGATGCACCCAGCAACGTGCATGGAGCACAGCTCCTGCAAGTGCGTCGGTCAGTGGCACGAAGGCAGGAGACGGGCGGCCGAGGCCTAGAGGAAGCCCTGGCTTAGGCGAGACTTCCTCCGAAGTTCCCGCCACGGCGGCCGTCCCTCCCCGCGCTGTCACCATCCCGCCGGCACGCACGAGTACGCGCTGCTGCAGAGGCAGGCGGGGTGAGGCGAGTTAAACCGCAGCGATAGGACCTTGCCAGGGCACCCTAGCCAGAACAGCACTCAACTCCCCTTCTCCTCAGCCCTGCCTTCGCCCCTCCGCCCGCGGGGCTCTCTGGCGAGCAGGCGGGGCTGGGCTNCGCCGCGGGGCTCCCGCAGCCAGCGCTCCCCTCCGAGCCATGCCCCCGGCCCTCGCGCACCTACCGCGGCCGTGTGGTGCCGGCACGCGGGGCCAGCCAGCCAGCCCGCCCCTGCCTCCCACCGTGATTTTTTTTTTTTCCCCTCGTATTAAAATGGAGCACGAGGCCAGCGAAACGCATCCCCGCGGAGCGTTTTCCGCGCTCCGACTACCGCCGGGGCTAAAGGCGCAGCATCCCGTGTGCCCGCGGGGATGCGCGGCCGCCGAGCCCGGTTCAACCCTCCTCTCTCCCGCTCGCCCCCCCCACGCACACACAAAGCTGGCAACATGGCTACCTCCACTCTAACAAGTTCCTCGCAACTTGCGGCAGCTCGCCGCCTCGCCGATGGCGGGGAGAGGCGGCGGGCCCGGCTCGCCGCCCAGAGCGGGCGGACGCCGACAACTTTCCCCGGCGCCGGGCTCGGCGGGAGCGGCACATCCCCTCTCCCGGCAGGCACATCCCCTCGGCTCGGCGATGCGGCCGAGGTGGAGAGACTGTTAAATTGTAGGCGCAGGCCTGTGCAAAGTTTAAGCCTTAAATGCCCCGAGCTCAGAGCCCGGGGTTGCAAAATCCGTATCGGGGAGAAAAATTCTACTCACCTTCAGACAGGTCCTCTATGCACTCGAATGTGATTTCGAACTGGAAAGGATTGTAGAAAGGAGAAGGATTATCCAACACCACTACATTGTTCACCTGAACCTTTGCCATATTTTGGAA